>VYZV01037625.1:223454-237295 GCA_013401275.1 Pandion haliaetus | reverse complement strand
GTTTAACTGTTTTTGGTTCTGTGTAGAGTCAAGGGGTGAAGTCCTCTCCCCTAGGGGCTGGCCACTCACTCTGCCACGGCCAAGCTGTAACCCAGTCTTGAAGCTCCCTAATTTATGTTCCCCACCCCATACATTCACCGCTGTTGATTTTATTAAGTGACTTTGGCAGAGTTGTAGGGGTATACCCGGAGGGGTTGCTCGCAGTCATCCATAAAGAAGAGCAGCTCAACAAAATATAGTCAAAGCCAGTCTCTCTGTACCAAGTTTATGTACTAAAAGCCTAATTTAAAACCTAGAATTTAAAACCTAGCCTATTCCAGTAGTCAGTGTATGTGTATGATAAACTTGCCCTAAATTCAACGCAGTAACCCATCTTTTTGTTGCTAATCCTTTTCCTCTTACATGTGAATATGGTTGTGAGCAGTAGCTCTGTCTATCCATCTCAAGCATTTTAAAGAAGTACCATGCAGGATGTATTGACTACATTTAGGTTTTATGGCTTCTTATTTAGCCTTAAATTTTTTAAAATAATTCTGTATGTTATGATAATCGATGTTATACGTTGCGTATTTTACACAATGTGGATAAGGTATTAAAATCTGTTACATACATAAGAGAAAATAACAACTCTGGGTCCAGTCAGTGATCTCTTCAGGACAGTGCAAGAAAACCTAAAGATAAACCATGTGACTGGTTCTGGCCCTCATTGCTGCTAGATCTGCTTTTTTCTCTGGAGAGAGCGTTTTCTTCACCTGTTCTACGTATGAAGTTATTACACAGATCTCACAAGAAGTATACCTTGGCCTGACTGCTGAAATAGTGGAAGGAAAAATATTGAGATCTTGCCATAGACATGAAGAATAATGTGGGACTGGATAAACCATATCCAACTTGTTATTGTTTTATTTCTTAAGAAGCTTTATAGAGCTTATTTCTTAAGAAGCTTTCCAGCAGCATTCTTATAAAAAAAAAAAAAAAAAAAATGAACAGAGGGAAGTTGCTCTGTTGGTGGTCACTGCTGGTGAAAAGTCCAAAAATCTGTCTGAGAACGAAGGCAGAGACAGGCCACACAGGTCTGAATGCTTCTAATACACACAAACGTTATCGATTATATTGCAGTGTGTAAATATGCTAAAAATGTATACTTTATTTATACAAACTCATGTTACTGCTGTGGTAAGAAATATTTGGGAAGGCAGTTGAACTTGTGAACACTTCAGACTCTAGTTACATTGTTGAGATTCACATTTTCTGCCTAGTTATAATTTATAAACATCGGATTTAGTCAGGGAAGTCTTCATACAGCTTAACTGTAATTTCCTGCAGTAAATGGAGTTTGATGAGTGAGGATATGAAATCTTGGAAAAGTTTAATCATTCTAAGGAAGGCTGTCCCACTTGATGTAGTAGAATCAATATAATTTTGTAAGAAAGATTGGCAGTTTGCTACTGCCCTGTCCAATCCAGAGTGAAAAATACCAGGTGAGGGGCTTCCACTTGAAAGTAAATGGATTTTTGCCCTCCTAATATGATGGGATCAGGCTCCAAATCTAAGCAGATGTGGAAATACCATCAAGTGTCTGACTAAGGAAATCACTTCAGCCTATGCCTAACTTCAACCATGTACTTGAGCCTAACTGAAGGCTTGATTTCAGCTGAAATCACGGACTAACCCTGAGCCGAGGTGCTTTGCAAAAATCAGAGCCCAAGCAGTACATAGTAATTAAAAACATGTTCTCCTGTTGCAGTCTAGGAGCTGAATTTAGCTAGCATATTTCAGCAGAGAACTTTTCCCTGCCCCACCAAATCTAACGGAGTCTGCCAAAGTGATAAAATGACATTTCCTGACATGCATATATCAAAATAATATCAGTAACAAAAATTATGTTGCTGTGGAGCTAATGTTTCAATTTTTTGAGAAGCATTATTTCTGTCCTTTTGATTGCACCTCACAGGGGCCTAAGTGCTCTTGTGGCTTCTCCTTTCAAAAGTGCCAGCTAAGTGTATAGGACAAAAAACCCCACCCTACCTGCATATTGTTTGCTGCTGGTGGGAGAAATACCTCAAGTTTTGAAAATCAAAGACATTTTAAGCTAATTTCTTGACATTTTTTCAGTCTGTCAATGAGTGTGTGGTTCTCAGCTTGCAACATAGCAAGCATATTCCCTGCAGAAAACACAGACAGCAGTCACAGGCTCTCGTGGGACTCTCCTCTTACAAGCCTCAGGAGTGGCAGCCATGAGCTATACACATCCAAACTGCAGCTAAACAAAGGATTAAAGTCCATCATCTGACTGACATGTATCCCTGCAGCAGCTGTGGCATACAGGGCAGTAGAAATGAACCAACTTTTGTAAAACATGTTGTGCAAGATCCCTGGCTGCTTAAACAGCAGTTTCTCATTGCCCTGGAACGCTGCACTTTCCCAAAGAGCAATGACTTTCCTAAATCCTTGTAGGCTGATCCAGGGCCATGAACATGCACCAGGCTGATTCAAACCAAATAGAGGATTTTGCCACCCTTTATAAAAGATTTGCATGATGCTTTACAGGAAAGTTTGTCATCACTGCTGCTTGTGCCGATCATTTCTCAAAAAACAGCAGGGCTTACTTTATGACTTCTTGTCAGAGAGTCATGAAAATTGAAAACCAAGTCCCAAACCATGTCTCATATTTACAGGAGATCACATCCACCTCTGTATATAGCATTGGGCTGCCTCAGAAACCTCTAATAGCTGCTTTCTGAAGTAGGGAAAAATTAACCACCCATAATCTAACCCCTTTTCTTGCTTTGTTCAGTAAGAATTGATCCTGACAAATACGTTGTTTATTGACACAACTTGACTTTCAGGTCCATTGTTCAGTGAAAGGTAAAAGAATGGTTGGTAAAGTCAGAGAAAGTATCAAGGTAGCCAAATAATGATATTATTTTCTGAACAATCTTGTTCTTTCATTAACACTTCTTCAAACCATTCCATAAAATCCCCAGCAACGCAGCCACAACTTTGCCACCTGCCTCTTCTGTATGTCAGGAAGCCTGAATGCTGCAACCAGTCTTTTTTCTGTAATCTGCAATTTAGATTTGTGCATGCTCCTCTACTTCCCAGTGTTGCTAAACATTTTTATGGGATGGGAAGCGGAAAAGGAGGGAGAAAGTAGTACTTCTTGAATGGTGATGCGATAGAAGTCTACTGAAAAAATATCTTCAGGCATTAGAATGGGACTCAGGGGACTATATGTCAATACAGACCCTCTTTTGCAGACAGACATGAGTTCACTTGACTGTTCTCCAAGTCAATCAAGTTGAGGTTAGCCTAACACCACGCTTTAGCTAATAAGCCATGCTAAGAGGTAGGATATATTAACTCAGGCCCAAAGCCAAAGTAGAGTAAATATAAAACTCTGCCTGCAAAAAAAACCCCACATGTAATTATAAAGCTAGTTTTAAATCCAACTCTGCCATCAGTTTCAAGCATCACCTTAGGCAAATCACTGAATCTATGTCTTGGTTCCTCACTTGCAAAGTGGGGATAGTAAAACTGCGTTTTTCCCACTCTCCATACATTAAGAGTGAAAGCTGTTCTGGTAAGATGTTAACATATACATGTATAAAGACTTGAAAAGAAAATGCAATTCAGTTCTGGCTACGGTGCTATAAGTAATAATACCTCTCAGTATAATATTAAGTGTTCTTAAGCAATGGAATTGACTGACTTGGTTTTTATGGTACTCTGCTTGAAATGCTAAACCCACTGAAATACCTTTGCCCAGTCTTGTTCCTCCAATGTCATGCAGATCTCCTCACTTCTTATATCTTGCTGCAGGCATTGCAGTATCAGCTAACCACATCTGAAACTCATCTAAGCAAAAAGTACATAAGGAATTTTCAAATCAGTTCTACATAGCCCATTACTTGTGCACTGGGCTTTACCTAGAACTGTTTTTCTGATGCACAGCAATCCTTTATGGGTTGGGAAACTTCATTAAACTGTCTTATATTGTTCATGGTACTGCTGGAAAGATGACAATTGAAAAACGCACAGGAATTCTCTCCTTCTCCCATTTTCTTTATTATTCTCTGCTCTTTCCTGCACCTCATTCCCAGTAGGGTTCCCTGTCACCCCTAGGGATGTTATACACATCCTCAGGGAGGACTCCCTGTACTTCTGCTTGATTCACTGACCGCAGAAGAGCTCCCTCAGATCTTCCCCAGCCTCTGCTTTCCCCAACTCCTTGTGAAAACACAACCCTCCCTTCGGTGACAAAACCTGCACCTCCTCCTGGATACATCGGCTGCTGTTCCTGTAGCCATTCTTGTCCTTCTACTCCAGCCAGAGCAGAAAAGCAGCAGTCAGCAGCATCAGCCTCCAGCTCTTCCTGCAGGGAACGGCTCCCCCACACAGGGCACAGTGAGGAGACTCATGATCAGCTCCTTGTCAAAGAGCACAGCACTCAGTTCCCCAGGCTGGAGCAACACTGATCGCTGTTCCCATTTTTCATACTATAATGGGTAATCCGGGGCAGTTTAACAAAAGCTGGTTGTTAAACCCATTGCAAGCTTCCAAGGATGGAGATGCCCCCATTTCTCTGATGACTTGTTCCCACACTGTACTACCTTCCCAGTGAAGAAGTACTCTTCTAGTTTCCCAATGTCTCAAACTGAACCTTCCAAGCTGCAATTTGTGGTTACTGCCCTTTGATATACCATCTCCTACTACCAAGAAAAAAATTGGCTTTGTCATCTTTGTAACTGCCTTGAAGTAGTTGTAGGCTACAATTAGAACCTCCCTTAGTCTCCTCCATGCCAGACTAAACACGCCCAGCTCCACCAACTGCTCCTCGTAGACCACATGCTCCATGCCTCTGGCTGCCTCAGTAGCCTTCTGCTTGACCCTCTCCAGATTCCTCCATGTCCTCCTTGGACTGGGGGAAGGGACCCAGAACTGAATGTGCTATTCCAGGTGCAGCCTCACCAGTGCCAAGCAGAGATGGATAGTAACTTCCCTCCATCTGCTGGCCTTGCTCCTCCCAATATAACTCCCAGCATAACATGCAATTTGGCTTACTCGTGAGCAAAGCACACAAGACATGGGCCTATATTCAATTTGGTACCTGCCATAAGCCCCAGGGCCTGTTGAGCAGGGCTGCAACTCAGTCCATTGCATCCCAGCCTGCACAGAGACATGCCAAGCTCTGCGCTTTGCCGTGGTGAACTCTGTGAGGTTTGCTCTAGCCCAATCATCTCATCTATTGAGGTCCCTCAGGTTTGAAGCATTTGAAATGTCAACCACTCCCTGTAATTTACTATCGCCCTGTGCAAGAGTTTAAAAATGACAGAACACACGTGATACTTTAATTCCTTTGGTCACAAAGGAATCTTAATGCTGTCACTCAGCTTCTAGCTGCATTTTTCCCAGTTCTTGTTTGCTCCCATTTGGTCCACAGTCTCACCGAGCTGCAGTCCTGTCATCAGCCTCCTCTTGGCTGTCAGCAGCACCAGGAGAGGGTTTCTGTGACTACGAGGTCTGTTGCCCGTCTCCTGTTTTCTCCCTACGTCCAGCACACAGGCTGGTGGGACTCGCCCCAGAGCTCCCTGGTGCCTTTGCATCAAAGACAAAGGACACTAGTATGTCTAGTTCCCTTTTTTGGGTAACTATGTCTCCATCTTAAATACTTACAGATTGATAAACTGGTCTGTGCATCAAAAGCTGGATGCTGCCGGAGTTATTCCCGCTTTCTTTCCTTACTNCCCCCAAGTCCTATTTAGCATGGAAACAGCAGTGTATGTATTGTACAGCGATATATACTGGACAAACAGGTAGTGTGGGGCTGTATCAGCTGCAGATAAGCTATGGACCTAAGCCAAAGGCGATTGAAATGCATAAGAGGCTTTGGACATTACATCATGCCCAAGTTAACTTTTGACTAAGTTAAGGATTGGATATTTAGTTCTCAAATCAGAAGTGTGCTTAAGCATGTGAGTGGTTCCACTGAAAGTGGTAGGACTACCTGGGGACTTCACACTACATACGCGGTTGAATAAAATCATGGCTGGATCCGTTTTGCCGTTGGTGGCTCCTGAATCAGACTTGCTGCTGAAAGTTTCCCAATGCTGCCACCTACAGAACAGGTTAAATACAGCTTTCAACACAGCAGAGAAAAGTCTGTTAAGGGATAGATTGTGCACAGTCAACCCTGGATACGGTTCTAAATTAGCAATGTGCAGGTCTAAACAGGTAAGCTTGAAATTCTGAGATTCTTAAATATTTCTCAAATATTTCCAAGGATAGTTCTACATATTAACTGTTAAAAGTACACCTCTGGAAGGCTGCACAAAACCACAGGAATCTCACAAAAACACAGGAATCTGTTAATTCAAATTACTTAATTTGCTCAACAGACTCCTCGCATATCTGGAAGGGTAGCAGTGGCAACAGCCAGCCACAGGTTTCTTTCAGAGCGGGCATAAAACACAAAACAGGCTTCACAAGCTCCTGCCCTTCTCAGTAATTGTCACAGTGAAATTCAGGGGTAAATTCAGGAAAAACACAGTGTTTTAAATGAGAAATTGAGAGGATCAAAAAAGCTAATTTAATTAAGAAGGATGCACAGGAAGTCAAGGAAAGGGAACTACAGATTTAAGATAAAAATGCAAAGAGGAGAAACCAAGGAGAGACAAGAAACAACATGAGCCTCAATTCAGATAGAATGTGACCAACAGAAAATATTAAATTATCAGAGAGCATCTTCTCAAGAAAACAACGTGTTTTGATTCACAGCACTCAAAAAAAGCCTACAGACATTTACACCTCTTGGTCCATACACTACTGCTGAAGTGTGAAACAATGGGCAAAGATTAAAATTAATAACTTGCAAGTAGGTAAAGCCAGCCAGGAAATATGCATAAAAAGCATTTGTTTTGAGATTATACACACCTGATATGACTTTAAAATATCTTCCATGTTTTCTATTTATGGCTTATTCTATATGGTTTTGACTTGGCACATACACATTTCCATGCATCATGACTTTTTTTCTGAATGCACTAACGGCTTCAACAGCTGCACTGTTAGTATTGCAAAAGCTCCCATCTATTCAGCTTACAGATCCTCACCTATTGCTTTGGGTGAAGGAGGTCTCAAAACAGCTCTAGCCCAACACCTGAGATCTTCACCATCCCCAGCAACTTACCTTCCTCTTTCTCCCCAGGCTGTTTGATGGGTTTGATGTTTTGATGTAAAGCCCAGCTGTTTGCCAGGCCCCTGTGGTAATTTTAGCAGGGAAAGCCACCCTTGCTAGCGATATTACATGAGTGGATAGATAACATGCATTCCTTAGCTGTTCTCTATTTCCATCCTTTGAAGCTGTACCTGGGACCAGAAAGTGAGAAAATAAGAAAGGTCTGTCACAACCCCGTCCCTGTTTTTCCATGAGGCCAAAATTATTCAAATGTTGCCTTTCAGTAGATTCTTAACCCAGAAGCTTGAGCAAAGGAGTGAAACTTTATGAAACACTAAAACGTAAACTTCAGTAGCACTAGAGATTTATATTGCTAGATTAAAAAAAAAGAAAACAACAAAACCAGAAACATTTGCTTGCTGCAATTACTATAAAAAAATACAGTAGTATCTCAAAGGTACTTTCAGGTTGCTTCAGCATTGACTGCCTGCCTGTGTAACAGTAGACATGCAGAGTTATGGCAGGTACCCTTGCCAATGGCCTTAAGAGGCATGAAAAGGGTCCTCTGCAGAACTAAAGCATGCTCCCCCAGGTATGGCATACAGCTCACTGGGCTCTGCTCTCCCTCATGCCCTCTCCTCCTAACATATCTGTTTCTTATTGCTCCTTCCATCCTCCTGTGCTCATGCCACATGCATTTCCTTTCTTGCAGGCTTTGTTGCTAAGCAGCCTGAGCTGCAGGCATGGCTCCAAGCCTGCGCTTGAGCAGAAGGCTGCAGCAGAGATGCCCCAGGTGGCCTTCCTCTACCCTGCAACAGCTTCCACTAGCAGGCAGAATAAGGTGCTGTTGGAGAGAGCAGTGAATGACACATAATTGACCTTTTCTTGGCAAGCAGCTTCCACCTCCCTGCTAACAGAAACTGAAAAAAAAGAGACCCACATTCAGAATTGAAGTACTCTGAGCTTTAGCTAATACTCTGAATTAAAATGTGTGGCAACCCCTTAGCTTCAGCTATCAGGTAATTATATGAGCAGTAGCAAGGCCCAGTATCAAACACTGCTTTAATCAAAGCTTGTATTTTGAATTACCCTTCAAAAAAGCCTGGAAGCCAGGAACAGTTCACAGCGTACACAAAGCACCAGCAACCACCTAAGAACATTAAGTTACCCACCACCATACAACATGGCTGGCAGCCGCAGACCAGGATGCGCCGCATTTGAAGAAAGGCCTGAGTTGGAGGGTGCTTTACCCTTCACAGCTACCCGAAGTATCAGCAAGGAGCTGCAAATAAACAGCAGCTAGACTCAGGTAAGAATATAGTTTCCACAGAAGGTCACAGCTGAGGCCAAGGAATACATAATATGTACTAAAGTATCTTTCTTCCCCCTTATCCAAACTTTCATCCTGTATTAAGAATTCATGTAGCATGGGTTTCTTCTTTAAGTCATTTTGGAAGGGGCAGGTAGTATAGCCTCTTCCAAGGCCTTCCCAACACAAATCTTAAGTTTGTAAGCACACACTGGCTAGCCAAAGATTGTGTTCAGCATTAGCCAGCAGGTTGCTTTTAGCTACAAGTAGGGAAAAGAAAACCTTTTCTAACACTGTCTCCTATAAAACAAACATAACACCAACCAATTCAGTGGGTATTCTGCTGCTTGTAGTATTAATAGAAATAGCCCTGTTTAAGAGCACACAGCTTTTAAGTTAACATTTGAGTATTTGTTTATGGCACCTTACCCCTCTAAAATAAATGTATTCAGTGTGGCAAACTGAAGAGTTTCAGACTGGACATTAGGAAAAGCTTTACCAGAAGGACAGCGCAGCACTGGAACATGTTACACAGACAGCGGTACATCTCTCCATCCTTGGAGGCCTTCAGGACGCTAGAAAAAGCAACTGACCTGCTAACCTGAGGCAGACATTAACTTTTTCCTCACAGGAGAGCTTTGAGGGTCCTTTGAAAACAAGGTTTCTGAGGGTGCCACACAACTCCTTTTGGAGAAAGTTATAGTGATGACTTTAGTCCATTTAGTCTTCCAGCAGAACATTTTATTCTCATTAAGGACAAGGAAATATCAACCAACAGCTCAATTAACATGACACAGATTAAACAAGGCCTGTTAAGCATTTTCCACTTAACATGTGAAAAAAGTCTAAAGACATCTGATGTGTCCAAACTGTTCACATTAAAACTTGAGCTCATCCTTTAGCATAAGCTCAGCTGATGTTGCTCCTGTGTATAGCAAAAGGTGGAAACAATTTAAGTTACCAGAACAGCTGTGTTTAACAAGTACTGAAGCACTGGAGTTTAGACTGCATTTACTGGTGTGCTATTAGACTGCTTTCCTTGCATCTCTTCAGAGTCTCAGGCAGACTTGCAGAAAGCCACAGCAGAAAAACGAACTTCTCCTTTTTCACGTTCTGTAAATTGTCTGCAGATCTTAGCAGAATCCTTGGAATAAAAAAAACCCCAAACAAACAGCTGTTTAGATTATCAGAACACACTTGCTGTTGAGAGCAAGTCTTTGCAGCTCCTCTTTGGGTCCCACCAACTAAGTTACAAGGTCTTGCAGCACCAATTAATAAATACACTTAACAGGTATCTAGCTCTACGGCACAATACTACCTTGTTACCACGGTACAAGAAGCACCAACTTGTACAAGTTGGTACAGCCCCTATACACTGAATGCACGCTGCTCGCCCTTTTATAAGCCTTCTTTTCAGGGAAACAAGCAGGAAGGGAGAAAACTTACCTTCAATAGCAAGTCATCTGAGCTTGTGCCATGGTTCACAGGAAATGGCATACGCCCATCTGTGAAAGAAAGTCCTATCACTCAGTGTACTTAATACTACTTCTGAATTAGCAAAATTAGCATAGTGGGCCCAAGAAACAAGTACACACATGAAGATAACTTGGGAGGTCAGAGCAAATTGTCAATACATAGCTCCAGTGAGAAGGGGACTAAGTATTCTCAGCTCTACAAGAGATGACATGCTCTACAAGAGGGCCTAGACCTTCAGTTAAAAATCTTCCAAGTGAAGGTACAAATAATATATTGCTTTCAGAGCCTCAGCAAACAGCTTAACTAGCACCAAGTATCTAGCCTGAGCCCCCCCCACTGCTGTACAGTATAAGGTACGCCCAGTCCAACTGCAGAGTTCTCAGACCTTACCCAATTCATACAGATGTCCATCCACATTGACAAACAGGATGAAGTGGAAGTTCACACTGTTGTCCTCAACCTTAGGAAAGACCATCAGGTAAGTTTGTTAGACTGAAGAAAGCCTAGTACTGCAAACCCTACTTGTGACTACAGGACAGAGGAAGCAACAACAAAGCAACAGCAAAGGACTAAAAACTTGAGGTCTCTGAAGACATCTACAAGGTCAAGCACCAGGAATTCTGATGTAGTCACACTTTCAGACTGGGTCTGAACCCCAGTTTTCAATCCATGTTTGAAGAAGAAACCCTGCACAAGCATTCACCCATGAGTCACTCATTTCTCTTTCCTCATTAGCTGTAGCAGCTATCTGCCAGACAAAAAAACCTGTATTGCTCTGCCACCTTCATTAACCCCTTCTCCCAAGATTTTACACATTCATATTTACCCGACATTGTCCTTCTTGTGCAACTGAATTGTGGACCTCTTGTATAGCCTTAAGAGAAAGCAGATACAGGTTACTACATCCTTAAGTGCTGAGAGCCATCAGCAGTTTGTGTAGTTCATATACCTTATTATTTGCAAAATGCTTAGCTCTCTCTTCAGGAGACAGATCAGCTGTTTCATCAAGAAACTTCTTCAGGGCAGACCCCTCATCTGCACAAGATCAAAGATTTTATTCAGTATAGGTAAAGCATCAGTTACAGATCAGATGCAACCACAGTAATCAATGCTTGTTGCACTAACTAGGAATCCCTGCATTCAGCCTGGAACCATCTCCAGCTTATAACTACCACTTGAAGAAAGCTATTTATCTAGAAGCTATTCACAACAATCTACACAGCCAGAGTTTCAAGTGCTTCAGGGCACTCTGGATACTTGTCTTGGAATTCACTTTCAAATGGGACTTAGCTTTTCTGATCCTCCCCTTGCAGACTTGGCAGAGGTGTTCAGTCCTGTTTTGAAGAAATTCAAGAAAAGTGCCAGCTGGAAGGACACTCAAGTATAAGTAAAAGAATATGGGTAGATGAAATTAAGTTGCCTCGCTGCCTTCAAATGAACACAGCCCTTTCTCATGATAGGCTTACTTTGGTTTTCCAGAATATAAATTAGTAGTGCAGTACTAAGATGCACTGCATTCTAGTCTTCCATGGAAGACATGATGCATCATCCATTTCACTCAAGAGTGTGTTATTTCAGAGAATCCTTTCAAGAAGAGTAAAGAAAGCAAAGCTGTGCTTCCGTAGCCTTCTCTATGTTTTCCTTTGTATGAGGAATCCCACACCACCCAAAGGGTTCAAGTTTTTCTGGAATAAGGAAATGAAGTTTTATTTTCCAGATCTCTAGTCTTTGAATAGTAAATTATTTCCTGGACTCAATGACAACGCTTTTTTGGTAAGAACTTGTAATCCTATTTCCTACAAGTTTCCAGCCACCAGTTGCCTAAGCCAGTTTTACATCCTTTTCTATAGGAAGAGAACCATCAAAACTGTTACATCTGCAGGAAAAGCCTACTTAAGAGACTCTTACCATCCTATACTACTTTCCCAGCAAAAAGCAAGCATGTTTTAGATTGATTTACAGGCTACGCTAAGCAAGTCTGTTTACATTAGTCATAAGCGGCATGAAGAACTTCATCTCTTCAGTTGACATCAACAACAATGTCAATAGCTACTTCTGAACATAGTACTTACCAATTACAAACAGATTTTGGCCAGTCCTACCATGTGCCCTTGTTCCTCTTGCATCATTCACTAGGATGATACCTCTGCAGCTACCAGGAGTCAAAGTACATTCCCTTCTGCAATTCAGGCAGTAGGTGAAACTGCATGCCCCTCTCCAAGAGCTGGAAGACCCACTTACCAACTGAAGCAGTACAGCATGCCTTAACGTGGCCTGCATGAAAGCCCCACGTGTCTGATAGCCCATACCCACTCAATCTTCCTGTCATAAAAAAAATGTACATTCAAGCACTTCTGTTCATACTCACCAAGCTTCAGTTTGTCTTTATTATTAGCAACTGCATGTATCAGACCAATTGTCCCGCAGGAGTTACTGACTGTCTGCTTCAGGAAATACACCTTCGAACTGATTTCTTGGTCCTTTATTTTCTCAGTCTGTTGTTTCCTGAAGTTCTCATGCTGCAAACATGGATCTGTTTTAAGTATTTCACCGAAGTGGTATCTTCTTATTGTGCAAACTACTAGACAAATGAGTTATGTACAATCAATACCAGGACTAGACAAAGATTTACCCAGCAAGTCATCTTTGTGGCACAGGTCCAGTAAAGCATTGTATGTCTACACTGGATGCAGTCCAAGTCTTAATGGACTACCTGCATGACTCAGTCATAACCAAAGACGCTGTTCTTAGCCTCTCCATCTGTTCTGTACGCTGGAAATAGCTTGGGGTGGGAAATCATATAATGGATAGGCTCTTTTACATCCTCTCTCAATTGTTTTGGTTCATTTAATGAGACTACTCAGCATGTCTCTGCAATAGTTTGCCTCTGTACCTTTAGGTTACTTCCCTTCATAAAACCCTCTCCATCACAACAATGTATAGACAAATGTAAAAGCCATCACTAATGAAAGGCTATATAATCCTTCGTTAAATGTCTGTTAAATATAATTTATTTCAAAGCCCATCTCCTCATCTACTTCCTTAGCATCAATTGCACTATATGTACAAATCATACAGAAGTAACTTCGGCCCCTCCAGATGCAGTGATTCAGCATGGTAGTAGAATTGCTATTCCTCACACTCAAGACTGCTCCTGTTTTTTCCTCAGTCTGATACACAAAGTGTAAGGAGAATATTGTAATAACAGGCCTTTTTTTGTGGCTCAGTTCATTTTAGTTCAGGCTATTTGGAGGCTGCAGTCAAGCACCCAGCACGTACTACCCACCACCCACCTACAGCCCCAGTGCAAGCCAAACCCACTCCCAACCATCTGACGCCTGGAGAGATGACACAGGCACACTCCTGACAGCAGCCAGCAGTACCCACTGTCAGCCAGCAGGTACAGACATTGCTGCTGACAGCCTGTTTTTTACTCCAGGGCCACTGGGGCCGGGCACAGCCTGGCTGGCCTACCCGGGGTGACGGCAGAAACCCCTTATGTACGGTACCACCAGCACCGGGGCAGCCACAGGGTCGGTGCCTGAACCCAGCCCATCCAGCTGCTACCCCCAGGGCTGCACCCCAGAGGACCTGTGAAGGACAGCGGCCCAGGAGGGACCCAACAGCCACCGCCGCCCCCCGCTCCGGGGGCACCACCCACCGCCTACCTGCTCGGTGAGGGGGAACAGCAGGAGCAGCGCGCAGGCCGGGGCCGGCACGGCACCCAGCGCCTCCTCCTCGAAGCCCAGCACGTCCACGAAGCGCCAGCCGGGACCCACTCCCAGGCGGGAGAGCACCTGCACGGGGCACAGCGAGCGGGTGACACGGCCGCGACATCCCCCCCAACCCCCCCGGCCCCCTCACGGCGGGGCCCGGCCG
>VYZV01037625.1:208899-222675 GCA_013401275.1 Pandion haliaetus | reverse complement strand
GGCCCCCGGCCCTCCCCGGCCCCTCGCCCCCCGCGGAGCCGGGTAGCGCTGCCGGCGGGGGCAAGCGGCAGATATGGCCGAGGGCAACGCGGTTCTCCACCGTCATCAGCGCAGCCCCGGAGCCCTGTTTATCCTGAAAGCGAGTGCCTGCGTTTATGTGCCTGAGCGGTGCCTGAGCGTTGGGCCCTGCTTTGTGTGTATTGCATAAAGCATGCGGTGGGTTTGATATTAAACATACGCATCAGATACCAAAACCTAAAAAATAAGTATGATTATGAAACAGTCGCGAATGTCACCTGTCTGCAGATTGCATCTCTGCAGTTTGAACCAATTCCTGAACCAGTCCAATGAAGCTGGTTATAAAATACAGGGCTTTTTATCTTTTATTCGTGACCTGACAGTTTGTCCACACAATGTCTTTGGACTAAAACATCTCTGAACAAGGAAACAAAACGAACCTACTTGACATACTAGAAATCACATGGAGTCCAAACAGCCTTTCAGATTTCACTGGTAAACAGCCAGATGGGAGGCTTGTGGATAACTGGGAGATGCTACACAGTTATCTCTCAAACAACGCAAATACTGAAAAACATAGTCAGCTGAATGTCTGCAGTCTGTTTGGTTTTGATGACTTTCTTCCTTTGGTTTTCCACCCTGTTTCAGGGTGACTTGGACCCCAATGCAGCAAATTTTCTAAGTGCCTAACGTCAAGCACATTTAAATTAAATTTAGATTTACTGCACTGTAAATTAGTGGGGAATCATTCCCATTGGGTGGTTGCACATGTACGTTTTTGAACTGAGACCTATTTATCAACCTTACTCAGTTTACAATGAACTCCTAGGGAAAGAAGCTACAGTTTAATTTTTGAAATGTGGCCATAAAACGTTCAAGATAGGGTGTCACATTGGTTCTACCTGTAACAAGACTTGGTGAAGAAAAGACAGGATAGCAAGGAGAGGTTTGTATTTTATGGGCAAAGATGGGATGTTTCCAGACAGGATAAAGCCTTGAGCAACCTGGGCTGATCTCACAGCTGACAGTGCTCTGAGCAGGAGGTTGGTCTAGAGACATCCTAGAGTCCTTCCAACCTGAAATATCCCGTGATCCTGTGATTCAGTCTATCACTGTAAAGGGAAGAGTAGTGCACACTGTTCAAAACCAAAGATTTTTGGGGAGGCCAGGGGAAGGTTCACGGTACATGACAGTATCATTATTTTTTTTTTTCCCCCTTAATTTTTTAGCTGAAAACAGTCATTGATACCTATAAGCAAGCTAAAAATGCCCCCAAATATTTATTCTATGTAGTATCTTTGACTGTCTTTCCTTTTGTGATCACCTCTCTGTGCACTCTAAGATGTAAGTATAGCAAAGCAACTTGAATGAACAAGGATGATGCTAATGGTCCCTGATATATATTTAGGAGAGACTACATGCATCTCCTCTGAGAGGATGGCAAAGCACACAACTTGCACCCTACAAAAGAGAAGGCTAAAAATGGTAAGGAAAATCCTATTTCTGAATTGCTCAGTGGCAAATGGTGGTTACAAGTTCAGCGTGCCTCAGAGCAATGGCAGGGCTCAGATCCCTACATTACAGAGTCATCCCTGGGATGGCTCCTGTGTCTAGGCTGTCAGAAAAGACTGCGAACAGCTGTGCAAGTGTTGTTTCAGGCTCTGCATGCCATGAGCAGCATACAGGGACCATAGCAGGAGTGATCATTTCTAAGGGAGAATCTGCCAAATTATCAATACATTAATTTTAAATAAACAGTAAATATAACAAGACAAAACTACTAAAAATCTGCTACAGTTACATAAAGATGCCTGCCTCTGGGCAGTCACGTAAAAAGTGAGTGCTGTGTCATATCCAGTCCCCATCTACTTCCTTGCAAAGACAAAGTCTCTGGACCGTCTTTCTTCAGTGCATCAGTAGATGTACCTAGCACATGTAACCCAATACATTCCCATTACTGCAATAAAATCAACTCACCTGAAAAACTGACTCGAAATACTTGTGAACTTTCTGCGCTGTCCTAATGTAATAATACTACTTGTGGTGTTCAACACTCTGCAAATAAAGCTATCGCTCCGATGTCTCATCTAGAAAGTACATACAGAAGAATCTTTATTATATGTATGATCTTTTGACAGATTTCTTTCTTTTAAATATAGGACTTGATTGTAGTATTTACTTTCTCCCCATGTTTCAGTTGAAGGTTTATCTAAGGAAGGGCTAGTCCTACAATTAAGGGCTGTTTCTGAGTTCAGAAGATCTCCTAACAAAAGCACCTATGACAAGCAGCATAGTGAAGGAGACAAAGCTGGCCTTAGACAATGCAGAGCTCCTGAAATGGAAGCTGAGGCTGTAAATTATTCTTTAGAAAATAATTTTCCTATTCTCCTGCCAAATTCTAAGCCTTGAGGCTGTCCAAGTCCCTATCTTCAGCTGTACTATCTGCACCTGCCTAGCAAACACCTCAGACCTGTGCCTTTCTTCATTTTCTTATGACTCACTTCCCAAAGGAAGAATCCCAAACCCTTTCCTGGAAATCTCAATTCCCTACTCCCTACCTCCCAAACAAACAATTGGTGTCCGTAGCTGGCTGGCGGTGCCCAGGGCAGAGGGATGCAGGTACATGGTGGTGCAGGCGCCAGAGCCACAGTAATCCATTACTGCATGTCACCGTTCTCGTGGTAACCGCCTGCTTGCACTTATCCCACAGTGAGTTGAAGGTATTTGAGATTACTGTGATCACTTACTGTAAGTACATCTTCTGGGCTGGGGGTAAATCCTGCCTGAGGGCTGTTATGACAGCTCAGTTATACTACAGTAGTGTGCTTGAGAGAGGCTGACTTACACAGAAATGCAGCATCCTTGAAGAGTTCCTAGGACTACTTTTGCCTAAGGCCAGTCCTGACAAGTCATAGTGTAACTAAGGTAGTATCCATCCATCTGTTGTAGGGACATTTAAGATGCCTTCGTCATCAGCAGTGAGAAGAAGAAGTATGAGAGCGTGAGTCAGTGGACCAAATAGAGATGTTAGCTTTGGGCTGAGACACATTGTGCTCTAGAAACACCAGTTTTTCTCCCTTGACTATAAAGGGAGTCTATGGGACCCAGTTCAGATGTAGCGGTCTACAGTGGGGACACTGGCTTTTAGATGGATGAATCCAATCTTAACTGCCTCATGATGAGAGGAGGATACATATTTTTACCTTGCAGCTCACCCTAATTAATGTTATGATAATGTATGATTGAGTATGCATTATAGCATATAGCAAGGACAGATTTTATTTCTGTTCTGGAAATTCCCAGGAGTCAGTAGGACTGCCATCAGCCTGCTGAGGCAAGCCACAGTCCACAAGGACTACACAGGCATAACTTAGTGAAAGCACGACAGGCTTTTAGCCTCGTAGATACGTGGCTGTGAAGCAAGACAATTTCCCATCATTTAGCAACTAGTATGCAGTAGGTAACTGGAAAGCTAATAAAACATTGTCTTTACTTTCCACCACTAACATTTTCCATGTTAGTGTATCTACACATGTCTATGTCTGCAGCATTGCAAAGGACAGATGTAAAGGAATTGGCCCCAACTGTATTTGCATATGGGTTCCAGCAAGTGAATATATTATATTATCTCTATCTATACCACTGTCCCCGCTATCCAGCCATAGCACGTATGTATATAGCTTTTCCAAAATAAAAAATTGGTATTAGCTGAAGACAGCCTTTCTCCCACATTAGATGCTGGAGAAAGTCTTACATGTTGTGGGTTAACCAAAGTAGGCAGCTAAGCTCCACCCAGCTACTTGTTCATCCCCCACAGCGGGATGGGGGAGAAAATCGGAAGAGCAAGAGTGAGAAAACCTGAGGGTTGAGATGAAGACAGTTTAATAAGCAAAGGGGAGGGGGGGGAAGAAGAAAAAAAAACCAAAACAAGTGATGCAAAAAGCAATCCCGTCAGCCAACCGATGCCCAGCCTGTCCCCGAGCTACAGCCCCCTGGAAAACTACCTCTCCCCCCAGCTTTTATTGCTGGGCACAGAGCCGTATGCTCTGGGATATATATCCCTTTGGTCAGTTGGGGTCAGCCGTTCTGGCTGTGTCCCTCGCAACTTCTTGTGCACCCCTAGCTTACTGGCTGCAGGAACAGCATGAGAAACAGAGGTGGCCTTGATGCTGTGCAAGCACTGCTCAGCACTAGCTAAAACATGGGTGTGTTATCAGCACTGTTTTGGTCACAGATCCAAAACACAGCACTATGCCAGCTGCTATGGAGAAAATTAACTCCATCCCAGCCAGAACCTGTACACTGTGTCACAAGGTACCAAACATAAAACACGACAAACCTATCTGAGGCCACTGCAGGGACAGCGAGTGTCAGGGATCTGTGTAAGACAGTAACATCCCCCTTCTCTTGTGGTTAATTGTCTGGAGCACAGCAGTAATTCCTGCACATGAGTGCCCAAGCCTTTAATTAGAAGATCAGAGGGATCAAAAGGGCAAACACAAATGACTGCTTTTATAGAGGCCCTGGGTCCATGAAAGCTTTGAGTAGGAAGAGAGGCGTGTGTTTGTTTCTGAATTGCAGCCAGATTTATTTAAATATTTCTGTGAGGAATCTCAGTGACTGCAGCCCAGCGCTGTGAGGCAATGTAAGTCCTGTCACTGCTCAGCACCTGGCTGTCAGCAGCTCTTCTCCAGGTCCATGGGCCAGGAGCTCTGGGCTAAAATGTCTCGAATGTCAAGCAGGAGTAAATCTAGGAAGGCAAAGAAATTCAGAGCAGCTCAGAGCTAAGTTGGGAATGGGGGAAAAAAACCAAATCTTTCTTTACTTAATGTGAAGGTTGGAAAAATTAGGTTCTCCTATCCCCTTCTCCACAAGGAGGTGATGTTTTGGCTAGGAGATGCAATGACTAAGGACTGCTGAGGTGGAGACATGCTGAAGGATGTGAACTCTGGGTCTGACCTGTGATGAAGCTCAGCTGGAGAGGGGTAACAGTGAAGCTATGCAGATAAAAGGGTCAGGCTGGTAAGAGGGGCTGCTCCCTCAAGGACTGCCTTTGTGTGTATTGACTGCCAGCAGTGACTCTGCAATTGTTCTGAACTACAGCCAAGTCCTCCTCCATGTAAAAAACAAACTGCAGAATAAAACAGCTTTTCTGGAAATCTGTAGGTGGAAGTGTTAAAGTACTAAAATGTAGCTTTGAAGGCCCGTCTTGAGAGTCTCAGTTCTGAAGAGTGTGGCCATGGTTTTCTTGAATTCAGATCTGTCTGGCAGGATGCTTAAGATTCTTCACCTTGTTCCTCTGCAAAATCATGTCCACCATATGGTGATGGTGTCTATCAGAGGCACAGGGATAGTATGCTTTGTTTCATAGTAGAAGTAGGACAGAGAGTGACTCCTTTCTCTTTCCACAAAAAAAGGCAGGAGGGACGTAATTGTTGACAAGGCTGTCTTAGTTTCTGATGAAATGATACACGATCTGCTTTTACTTGCTAGGAAAGCTTGCAAGGCTTGTCTCAATGGATAAGGATGACAGTATATTGGCACCTGGGCAATCGGCATGTGTCTCTTTTCACTCAAATACTTTCTTTGGTGATGTTAGCAAGCCACCCTTTTTCCTCTATAGGCAGGAACAACCCATATTTCTCATCTAGTCTAGTAGAGAAGAACAATCCCTCCTTCCTTCCTCTGTCTTTGTTTTGTTAATTTATACATTCTTGGGATTAGTGCTTTTATCTAGAGAGGTAAAATACACATCTCAAGTAAGAGGACCTCCTTTTGTGCAATGTTTTAGCGTAATACATGTAATAGCTGATAATAATGAATTCTAATTTTGATGTAGCTCTTGGATCATCTGTGATAAGGACTTACATCCCTACTTACATTTTCATCCAGTTGATGCTTTCCTCAGATTAACAGGCACAAGAGAAAACAAGATGAGCCATATGAATTAAACTATTGGTTGCAAGAGATGTAAATAGCAGCACTTGACCCTTGCAATACACTCTTGTACAACACTGTGCCTCTTCTCAAGTGCTGTGTTGTGCCAGGCCATCCTGGGGTGACTCCAATCTGCTTCTCCCCTGCAGTCTTCAGTTGCTTCAGTCACAACTTAGTTAGCAAACCCTATCCTTAGAATTGTTTTTGAATACTCCTCAGCCATACATAGCACCCAGAAAGCATTCACAGCCTCTCCTCTGGGACCGCTGAAGAGTTTACCTTAAGTAGGCTGAGTTTCTTGTGAAACAAAGTAAAAGGCCGCTCCAAATCATCTCCTGAGCACTATCTGCTCTTAAGCTGCAGGAGAGTAGGGGAAAAAAAGGAGAGAACTGAGGAATGCTGTCAGTCAGTTGAAAGGATATCAAGACAATGACTCACTAGTACTTTTAAGGTGGTAGAGATGCACTTCCTCAGGTGTATGGAGTGCTGAGGGAAAGGCATAGGCCACCTTCCAAATACCTCTTCACATCAGTGGGCTCCATCCACAAGAATGAAATCTTTTCAGGGAAAGGACAGAATATATGCCTTAGGGAGCTGCTGAGGAGGGACCTAACTTCTGGACCAAGTCTGTTATCACCTGTGGTCTCTTTACATGCTAGCATGGCTTTGATGTTTCTCAGGCGAATGTGAGGAGCGAATGAAGAAATTGGCTTGCCTGCTGTTGGATGAAAAAGTGAGAGGTAGGGCTCTGCCAGAAGGGAATAGCAAGAGCTTTTGTGTCTATTGCATAAATAGGAGCTCTTCCTACTTGCATGACAACAGAGACACCTGTAGACAAGGACTCTTGTGTGAACAGGGTTTATTGTGAAATGTTGTCACTCCTCCAGTTCAGCAGCACAAACCATTTTACACTGTCTTGGAGGTCAGCTTATCTTCTTTTGGGGGGAGAGAAGAGGGGATGGATAGTGATGGGCATTAACCCAAATGTAAAAGGCATTCCTTCATCCTGTCTTTTTTATGCAAGTGGTGACCTTCAGCGGAATTTAAAGTAGGTGACACTTGAAATCAGTGAACAGCAAAGCCACATCATAAAAGAAAAAAAAGCTGTTTAGCTAACTCAGTCACAGAATCCTGAAAGATGCTTGCTTTGTTCCAGACATCTGATGTGGTCCTGTATTCTTGCTGTATATTATGAGTAGTCTTTTGGTGAAATATTTCCATCTGCTTTTTATATACATGTTCACCCCCACCTATATAAATTCTGAAATAAGGTGTGCTTACCTCAGCATGTTGTCTGAAAACTCTAATTCCACAACAACAATGTCTTAGGTAGTACAAGCTACCCTGAACTTCCATACATCAACAGGGACATGTGTACCACAATATTTACACCAACTTGTGCTAAAGGATTTACTTCCTCACCTACATGTACACACTCTTGAGAAGTGTGGGGATTTTGTTTTTAATTAGAGAAGTGCCCTGAAGTAAAGCCTCAGCTGCAGACAGTTTGTGAGAAGTTCAAGCATGGTCCTTCTGTTAGAGCTATGTCACCTGGGGAGTGATGTTGGTACAGAGCTGCTGCCAGTCCAGTAAATGAAGCCGGGAGCCTGAGGTCCCTGGATTGCCCTGAGACCAGCTTCCCTATCCAGTCCCATCCTGAAGTGGACTGGCTGTGCGGGACTGCATGGGAAAGACACTTTCTGTGTCTGATCCAGTCCTAAACTATCTCTTCTTCATCAGTCTTAAACCCTATGGCATATCTGACAGTTCCTAGCCACTATATATATACGCATCTTGGGTGTGCAGCTCTAGCAGGCGGGTGGCTTGGAAGTGACTCAGAGGAGCCCAGCTCTGTCACTTTATCAGTGTGACCATGGTAGATACAAAGCCTCACAGGCCTAGATCTGAGCTGCTCTTGCTTCTCCACTCTGTAACAACTCGTAGAAGCATTAAATGGATCCCTTAGTCATGCTAGCAGAATTCAGTATGTGCTTTTTAGCCGATGAGATCTTCAAAGTCTTGCCTGTACCAATTCCTGTGTTTATTACAAATTAACAGTAGCTATTCACTTGTCTTACAAGACAAGGCTTTGATTTCAAAATGTGTAAGAATGAGAGGCTTAACCCCACATTAATAATCACTTTCCAGAAGTACCTCTGGCAGAACATAACCCTTTGGTTAAGTTTTAATTCTGTCATAAAGCATTTTACATCTGGTGACCACCCAGTGTATCTCTAATGCAAAGCAGTTGTGTTGTACGTGCTGTGCCGGTCTTACCAAGCAGTGCAGGAGCCCAGCCACTCTGACACTGCTGTGGATGTCTTAGTCGTGGCTCAACTGCAAGCAATTAACATTAAAAACACAGTGAAACAAACCCAGTCAGGAAACATCACCCCTTCCAGGCTTGCCTTTGCCCTGAACCACTCTCAGAGCCTAACTCTATAGTGCCTCCTGTGCGTCTTTAGAGGCTGGTCTCAGGGCATCAGATGTGGGGAGAAAGGGAGGCTTTTCTCCCTCTCTGCTCCAGGAATTTTTCCATGCTATACAAGAAGGACAGTATTTCCAACCCCCCACCTTCAGAGAAATGTTTAGACAGTGTTTGTCACTGATAGAGAAACTTTTTCTGAAGATCAGTTTAACAAGCACTGTTTTGAAGTGTTTACCCAAAGCACATGTGGGTATGAAGAACACCATCGTTTGGCTCTTGAGCCTTACTGTTTTAGTGGAGGTGTTTAGCTTATGAATGTACACACTACAACAAATCCCTGTCTCAGTGGAGAAAAATATTTAGATGGTGAGGGGAACTACACTATGGATCAGAAAAACAATGGGACTGTATCACATTCTGCAGCTGCAAATACAAACGCAAAACATGCCGCTCTTTCCAGTGTATGTTTATACACATAGGGCAAAATTCCCATTGAGTGCATTTGCAGCCTGGGCTTTTCTAGATGTATTTAGGACATCAGACACTGGACTTTTGTCTCCCTTGTTTTGGAGACAAAGCATTGGCCTTCCAGTGTTTGTAAACCTAGTGTTTCCAACTTTATCTTAGCTTTCTACACCTTGTAATTGATGTGTATTAGTGCATATGAATGTGTATATACACATATATAGCATATGAGTGGGTTAGCCATTCTGGCCCGAGACATGGGTTTCCTGATTGCCTCACAGGGAGCTCTATTGCTGCACCATCCTCAGCTGCCCGGCGGGAGGCAGAACTGACAGCGCAGCACTTCCAGGGAAAGCTCCAAGGTGTGAGAGTGCCAGGGCTGAAACACAGCAACTGCCAGCCGTGGAGAAGTGTTGGCCTAAAACTTCTAAGCTGTGCTTTATTTTGTGCTGTTTGAAAAACTGCCTTCTCAAAATATGGAAAAATAGTAGCCTCAAAGGCAAGTGGCATTTCAAAATCTCATTTCATATTCCTGTTTCTCAAATGCAGAAAAATGATGGATGGCTACATTTCAGTAGCAATCAGAAAGCAGGGCTATACTTCCCATTTTAAACACCCAAGACAAGAAAATCTAGCTACACCTTAGCTTTGCAAGTGTGAGCTATACTTTTTGACTACCTATAATTACAGGCCTTTCTCTGTGGCAACTTTTGAATATATTTGTCTCCCAGAGCCACATAAAACAGTAAAGAGAGTTTGCTGAAAAGTCAGCTCTGAAAACACCTACTGCCTTCTAGCAGAGTGCCTAAGCAGCTGCTGCAGGATTTAGAAACTCTGCAGTAATAACAGCTTTTTCTTACAAACAGCAGCTTTCCCTCACCTGGCCCCTCCAGCTAGAAGGAAGTCCAAGATGGACTGTTTTCCTGCAGTGGTCAGTTGGTATGTTCTCCTCTTTCAAATATTGCAATTGTTCGCAAGCTAACACAGTCAACCTGCTCGCCTCCCCTAGAACTTGCCTGTAATGACAAAAAAAAGGAGCTGCCCTTGTCTGCTTGAGTGGGTGGGCTGGGTAAATGCATCATGTAATCAGGGAGTTTATACACCTGGGAGCCAGGCCAGGCCTCCTTTCCTTCACCTCACCCATAGGAAATCCCAATATACTGCTGTGTAACAGGCAGGGAAAGGATAGATCAGAGAATTATATCTCGTCAGATGTCTAAGACACCATTCATAACTTACTTTACAACCATTCCTGGATGCAAGGTTTTGCATTCTTAAGGAGCTAGAAATAAACTTTGAAATTATAATTCTGCCTTGCTTGGCATGTCAAGAAATCAGCAAACTGCTGGCTTGCAAATTGCTCTGGATTGCACTTGTTCCCATACAGCCTTTGTTAATATAGTGGTAATGTGCCCAAGATAGCTAATGCAGTGGACAGGAGAGAGCTCCATGAGTGTAACAGGAGGCCTTGATTCAGTTCCTGGCTTGATTAAACTACTGGAGTAATCTTATCTGAGACTGATGTCTCATGGTCTTTGCTTCTCCATAAATAACACAGGGAAGTTCCTCCATGGCAGAATTAGTCCTTCACTGTATGCTTGCCCAGGGAGCACTGATGAGACAGGAACACAAAATAACAGGAACAATACATGCTTTCACACAGGTCCCGGGAAGCAATGAGTCCAGGGGACTGAACCCTCTGAGCATGTTCAAGCCTATAATGAAAAATTACATGCTACAAGTCTAAGTCTTAAATCTTCTAGCTGTGTGTGCAATGTGCGTGGCGGTTTTCATTCTTTCTGGAAAATTATTTGATTTAGTATTTTAAGATGGAGACTTAATGTCACAGTGAGCTGTGTAAAAATGTTGGAGAAATAGTTCCAAAGAAAATTACCATTCTGCTATAACTGAATTTTCCTAATTAAATTTCTATGTTAAGCTTGGGTTTAGGATCAATATATTCAGCAAATTTGATGCTGTAGGTTCCTCTGAAACATTGAAGTACAGTTGCACCACTAGATGGTAGCCTTGCTTATTTCATACTCACCTCTTTCCTACTTCCCCCTGCAGCGAGACACGAGTTTCTCAAGGGAGGGTCCTTTAACTATCCCCCTACGCTGAATAACCCTTAAGTAAAAAGCTGGTATATAGAAGTAAGCAGAGGGAGAAACTATGTTCTGAGAGAACGTTCGAGGGCATAGTCAGTCCCGAAGCAGAGTCTGCAGACCCACACTGCCACCGAGGAAGGTGGGGTGCAGAGGCTTACTTGCCAAGGAAGCCTCCTACGGGCAGACATTCCTCGTTGCAAAGTCTGGTGGACTTTGACCAAAATAAATTTGCAGTCATAGTTCACACATAGAAACAGCAAGATGATGATGAAACGATTTTGGTATGAGCTGATAATATAGAAAGGGCTTTTTTTTTTCCCTGTAACATTTATAAACGCTGTTTCAAAAAATGTTTGTCTTACATACAGAGGCTCCGTATCAATTCCTGAAGGCCACAATTGCAGGAACTATTTCATTGTACTTGGAAAGTTAACACATCGGATTGCTCTAAACCAAGGGATCTATTTTTGATGAGATTGGCTGAGCCTATGCAAGCAGTACATCCACCTGGAAATGTTTCTGAGAAGTGTGAGCGAATTGAGCGGCTGTCCATTTAGGATGTATATGAAATTCCTTATTTAGTTTCCCCAACACTTCATTTTTATGACTCTGCTTACTACACTCCAATCCAAAGTGCATTATATAGACTATGTAACTAAATGTTAATCATAATTTTAACCGCATAGCAAAAACCACAGTGCAGTGCTTTTACACTTCTCATCAAAGGAACATGAATTTATGAGTATCTTGCCTGGCCATTTCTGTCAGGGAAATATATTAATAGGCTATTCACTAACAATCTTGAGTAACCTGATAGTTGTCTTGCATCTCTGCCATAGATGAAGTGCAAATTCCAGGGAGAGTTCTGCTCCAGTATGCCATCAAAGCATAAAGGCTTTCCTTCCTGCTGAATGATGTGCTTTGTGGAAGAGGGAAGCACCTTGATTTGCAAATGCTGGAATGTGATGAATCACCTTTGGATGTCTCAGGAGGTTGTTGGCCCTTCTGGAACTGATTGTGATGACACATTTCTATTACAGATCCTTAGAACTATTTGGAGGCTTTTTTTGGAGCTTCATCATAGTTCTGGATCTAAAAATATCAATTAAAACATGAGTTTTAGCTTATAAAAAGTGTTGCTCTTTTTAAACAAATTAGAAGATTAAATCATGTCCAATTTTAAGACAAATAGAAAAATGTGAGTACCACTGCAAACTACAACAATACATTTAAGAGTAAGTTATTAACTATTAAAGTATAATTTCCAGGTGCTTTGCTCTGAATTATTACATCTTTGCCTAATTGTTGCTTCTTCTTGTTCATCACTGTACTGCTTAAAATTGAAGTTTTTTTTCTTGTTCTTTAGGCTGGTGGATGTCAATATGATCTTCTAAACCCATAAGTATTTCCAATTAAAGATGCTACATTCCTATTCATCTTAATGATCCCTTTAATTTTGCTCAATTCATGAATGTTCTGCTTTTATCAGGAACATAGTTGTAAAGTCAAGGAACAAAATGCTGAAGAAGGTTCTGGAATGCCCAAGAAAAATCATCTCTTCCAGATAAATAGATTTGCCATTATAAATGGTGCGATAAATTTTAAAGTAGACTTGGGCACTTCAATAGGATTGCCAAATGTGTTTTCATTTAAGAAAAAATGAGACTGGGCATTTAATTATTATAATAGTCTTCTTTGACCTCCTTGTATGTCTTTGGTCACTCCAATACGACACTGTATTTTACTGCTGATTGTTTTGCATCTGCTGTTCCAGGGATTTTCTAAGATCGTTAGAAGGTGTAGGAGTAAAAAGTCTGTTAGCAGTTACATGTTTTCCAGCAAGCTACCATCCCATGCTGAATTTTTCGCTTTAGCAATGAGCAGTTTCTTCCCCTGTAATCTCAAAAGCCTATCTTGACAGAACATGCAAAATCCCACATGTTTAGAAGGCTTCCAACAGAAGGATCTTCCCATGGGTGTGTTCTTTTAAGCCTCACTACTAACTGTCCAAGATGTTGCTGTGATTCTCTATTCATGCATCTCAAGATGTCCCTAAGGATCTGCTTTCAACCTTACCCTATAGTGCTGCAAGCAGGTTAGAGCAGCGACTGGTCCTTTTACTCATTTGTTTTCCTCACTTGAGAACACCCCGTTTCTTTCTGTCCATGTTGGCTATGCAACTTTTGAGACCCGCCAGAACACAGCTGCCTGGAGTGCTATGCTGGTGTCACACACCCTCCGTTAGTCCATGACTAGAGGGGTTCACCGATGCGGGTGTTTAACCCACCCCCATGGTGCTACTGGAGTCCATATCCAGTGTGACAAACAACCCATTCTTCTAGGTGGGCTTCCAAACCTACTTGGCCATCTACCTCTCTGGCTCTCGTTATTGCTGGAGGAGTGCTGGGATACCACTAGCATACCGCAGGTGGCATATCAGGAGCATTACTGCTACTGTCTCACCTTAGTCAGGGTATTATTACATTTGCCAAGCGCAAGCCTTGACTCTTGTTTTGTCCCCTAAGAAGAAAAAACGATTTTTCATTTTTTTTCAGGGGTACACCTGCCCCCACACATAAACCCTACCCCTTCACAGAAGGGCATCTGCTCTGGAGGCTACCGATGAGCTGCTGACTAAAACCCCCCAGTGCCGCAGCGCTGAGGGGGCACCGGCCGCGGCCCGGGGGTTCGGCGGGGCAGCAGCGGAGGCCGCCGGCCTCACCTCACGCTCCGGCCCGGAGGCCGGCACACAACATGGCGCCGGGGCGCACGCCCCCCCCTTCCCACCTCGCCCCGCCCGCCCGGCCCCCTGGGGGCCGC
>VYZV01037625.1:142534-208655 GCA_013401275.1 Pandion haliaetus | reverse complement strand
TTCCCGGGGCGGCTCCGGCGCATCCCGGCCTCGGGCGTGCGGGGCCGGCCTGTGGCTGCTGGCTGCTGCTGCCGCCGCCAGCCCCGGTCGCCCCGCTCCCGCTGCTTTCCTCCCGTCGTGCAGAAGTGGTGCGGTGCTGCTGCAGAGAGCTGGCCGGAGCCTCGGTGCGAACGTGGGCTTTCCTCCCGCGGGCGGCGGGTGGGAACGGCGGCGGGGCTNGGGGGAGGTGTGGGGAGTGGGTGTAAGGTAAAAAAGCATGAAAAGTGGCAAGTGGCTGTGGAAGTAGCTTTTTTTGGTGTGTGTGATTATTAGAGTGGGCTTTGCGAGTTCATCTCTGTGATTAAATCGTACTTGAGAATTGCACGCGGGGTTGCAAATGGGAGGATGCAAAAATACAGTACTCGGAACAAAACGGGGACCCCGTTTAATCCCATTTGAAGTTCTCAGGAATTGGCTTGGGTCCCATGACAGTAACGGAGCTACTTCTCCTTGCGGCTAGGCAGAGAAAGAATTCAGACAGAATAAAATGGCAAGTGTAATGGTTCGTATTTGTACTTCATTGCTTTGCTCGCTTGGAGTGTCTTATAATTCATGGCTGGGCTCCTGCTTGCTAGGGAGGATAAGTGTAGTTCTGTGCTTCAAACACAAAATAACTAAAACCAAGAAAAAAACCAGCCCTGCACTGGTGATGAACTGGTAGGCTTAGCGTGTTGCGGATGCTGTTGGTGGCTGTACAGAATAACGGTATCTGCAGTAAGTTGTGGAGGATAACAGTGTCTGCAGCAAGTTTCAGTGCTTCACCAAAGAACTGCTGTATTGCCCCAGAAGCCGAGGTGTGGGTTGCTGCTGAGCTGCTGCAGGCTTGCTGTGTCCTCTGGCTTGCCAGTGTGTTCCTCCAGTTCATTCTAGATCTGACATGTCATCATCCTGCCATCTCATGCTCTAGCACTTTCTGAAAGCCTGAAAGAGTTGTCTGTCTTGTGTTTAAAACTATTTTCTGCCTACATAATTGCATTTGGTTAAAATAAGTGTGCAGATGTCCTAACACTTAAAGGGAGAGACATCCTGTTACGGTGACCTTGGGACAAAATCTTGGCCGATTAACATCCTTGCCTGGAACAGCCGTGCTGAGTGTGGGTATTTTTGTTCTTCCTTTACAGCGATGAGTGTTTGATGGAATACTTTTTGGCTTGTATTTTGGGGGTTTTTGGCCACTTAAGGGAAATCGAGGTTTGGAGAGGACTCATTGGGAGGAAGAACAGTTTTACCGTATGTTATGAAGAATATATGACTTGGTTGTAAGAGGAAGAAGATTCTTGGCTCTGAAGTAGCATGAGTGAATGTGCCCTTGCTGGCAACAGAGGCATTTAAGCAGTAGACTACAACAGCGTGGGAATGATTTCCTAGGAGAGGGGATGCATGACTTGGAAACCTGGATTATTTCTTTTGTTTTTCAGTTCTGCAGCTAAGTTGGGAACCAGTGACAAAACTGGTCATTTTTGATGGGGTGTGGGTTAGACTGCTGTGTTCTTGGTCAGGAGGGATGGTGACTTCCTTACGAAATGTCTGAGGACCCTAGAGAGGGCTGCTGCAGGGTTTGAGCTGAAGGAAGTGGTGACTTCAGGAGCTAGTTAGGGAGGAATTTGAGTACTTGAGATTGCCTACTGTCAGGATTCTTTTAGCAGAGGCTGTGAAAAATAAAATGAATCCTGGTAGTTGATAGGTAATGGTGAGTAATCAGCTGATTACATCTTTGTCAGATAGCAGATACATGCTTTTTGGAAGCTTTGATCTAGGATGTGCAGTCAGACTTGAACAAATCGTCCCCACTGAAAACAAACTATACCATGTGTACAACCGTTGCTAGTAGAAGACAAGGTCTTGCCTTTGGTTCCCTGCTGCGAGCAAGGAGCTCCACTACTGGGAACAGCAGAGCAGGAGATGTGCTGGGTGCATTAGCTGGTTGCTGACCAGGCTGTCCTGCTGCTGTGAAGAAAGTAAAGGAGATGGTGGAGTGTGTTAGGCCAGGACACTGGCAGGAGAGGTGGGGGAATGAATGCAAGCTCCTGGGGAGTGCTAGGCACAGGTCCTCTCACCTGTGCTGCAGGTGGGACAGGTGCAGAGAGGGGCTGGAAAACACAAATGCCAATTCTTCTGGAGGAGACTGGCTTGTTTAGCCCAGTAAATGAGGCCTGAGAGGGGATGTGATTGCAATCTGCAAATACAGCAGGGATATAAACACTAGAAAGGGAGACAAGCTATTTAAGCTAAAGAACAATGTTGGCACAAGAACAAACGGATATAAACTGGCATGAATAAACTTAAACTGGAATTTAGACAGTTTCTTCCCTAAGTGGAGTGAGGGTCTTGAACAACCTTCAAATGGGAGAAGTGGTAGCAAGCCTCTTAACTGGCTTTTGAGGATATATGGAGGAAGTTTATATCATATCATTGGCTGTGGCAGTAGGAGATTAGGCTTGGTGACTCAGGAAAAGCTTTTCCATACGTCTGAGTTAACTGATTATAGATTTTCTGTGCTAGTGTTCCTTATTTTTAAAATCTACCATTCAAAACTGGCATAAAAATAAAATGCTTGCTTTACAATTTGTATTGCTACTTTGAAAGGGTTGTGATGTGCTTAGTGGCCACTTTCCGAAATGTTTTGCAAATTAGTTTTTTTTTCCCCTCCAAAATACTAAGTGTTGGCTTACAGCTGCATCTAGTTGTGTGGAAATTCCTTTTTCTTTAAGTCAAAACTGCAAAAGGAGACTATATGTTAGTGTGTTTGTGAGAGCTGTTTGAGCTTATTATCCTTCAGGTTAAAAAATGAACTGCAGAAAACCTTTTTTTTTTCTATTGACGTAATTCATAAAACCTCTAAAAAAAGTAATTGGGGGGGGGGCTGTACGGCAGACCCAGATGGTGTGAACTGAGACCAGTGTTCCTGTGACTGGAGGACTGGAGTAAATTAAGTTTAAAGCAAATTTGAAAACAAGTCTAGTTGAGCTAGTTGTGCACAGGGTTTGTCTCATTTGCTGCTATGTAGAACAGCTGAGAGTTATCTAGCATGGTGGGTGCAGTAGTTGAACTTGTACAGAAGTCTGTAGTCAGTTCTAAAAATATTGTGTGTGCAACACAGAATACAGCCAGCTGTGGATGCTGTATACTGGGTCCTATGACTGCCAGCAGTACCTGACTGCTTCTAGGACATGTAATAAGTATAGAAATGAAAGAGCAGCTGTGATGGGCCAAAGCAACGGTTCATCTCTCTAGCCCAGTATACCACACAAGACTCAAGCAAGCCACGTGGTGGCTGGTTTCACCTCCAAGCAGCACCCTGAAGGTGCCTCTAAGTGCTTCTGCATTGTTTCCTTTCCCTGTGACAGAAAGTGTCCTCTTGCCATCAGAAGGGATGAGGAGCTCTTGCAGGCTGACTTGTACTTTAGGCTAATCTGTTGCCCACTGAAATCAAATGTGAGAAAATTAATGGAGGAGTGGTGAAAATGGGCGCATTTATGATGTGCTTCATTGACTCTGTGACTCTCATTCCTTTTGAAGGGAAACATTGGGACATGTACATCTAATGCATGAGGCTGCATTTCCTCTTCTGGCTCCTCCAAAGCCTCTTCCGGAGCTTATGGGTGTCTTTTTGATTTATAGCTTTCCTATCTGCTACCCTATGAAAGAATGGGATTTTCTTGCCAGCCTCCTCCTGCCCCTGTCTGAGCTGGCAATAGCTCTATGGGCTGATGGGCTCCAGAGTTGATGGGCAGGATCCCAGCACCTCTGTGCTTGTTTCTCTTTCCTTGTCTCATTATGGGTCTGGGCAGTGGACTAACAGCTCCTGTCCCCAGAGCTTTAAGGAGCAGAGGGTGCTGTTGGGATGCTCTGTGTGGTGTCCTGCTTTAGTGTACTATTTTTTTTAACCCTTCAACTTCAGGCTGCTCTCTTCTTGACTTGTTGTCTTCTGCAGCCTTTTTTTTTTTTTTTTTTCTCCTCTCCTTGTAAGCAGATGCTCAAGGTAAAATAAGAACAGGATGATCTTACTCAAAACCTCCTTTATAGATGCTGTCTGAGCCTCTGGCTGTTCTCAGCTGGGGGTTGCCAGAGCTGGGTGCAACCTTTCCCTGTTTCAAAAAGTTTGTCGGCTTTCAGTTCCAAATGCTTGTCTGGTCTTTCTGCAGCCCCCCTTGGGACCTCATTGCAGCCACCAGGGCCTTTGGCCAGGAGTACTTCTTGTCTATGGGTCTGCTAGAATTCCCTCGTTCTGCTTGTTCTCAGCTGGCTTTTGTCATTTGGCAGGTCTTAGCTCTTGTATGGCAGAGATAGTTAGTGATCCAGTGTTATGCCGCTCATAATTTTGTAGGCCTCTGTCTTCCTCATCACGTTGGCTTTTGACCTGCCTGAAGAGTTGCCTACTCAGATATTCTTTGTATTGAAGCCATTCCTGACCACGAGCATCCCTTTCCAGGAGTCTATCCTGGTTCTACATGTCCTTTTAGGTTGGGAAGATCAGGGCTGTATACAGTTTTCAACATGTAGGTGAGCTTTGGGGCTATACAGTGGCATAACCATGTTTTGTTTTCTTAAAGATTTGTAACGTTTGATTTGCTTTCTGGACTGCTAGTGAGTTAATTTCATGAATCTGTGAAACCATAGTGTCAAGATGTTGCTCAGGAGTACAGTCAGTTTGGTGCCCCTCAGTTATGTGTAGCCATGGTTGTATCTTTCCCATGTGCATTTTCTTGTGCTTATTTGTGTTAGCTTTCCTTTGCAGTGTTACTGACTCGGTCTCCCAGGATTGTCTGGAATTCTCACATCCTGGCCTTGCTACCACAATACATTTTTTTTATCATCAGCAAACTTCCTCAACTCGCTGCTCATTCCCCTTTCCTTGTCTCATATGAATGTGTCAGACAGCCAAAGTCTGATCACAGGTCTCTGCTGAACTTCATTGGTGACTTCTGTTCGCTCCAAGAAGAGACCATTTACTCTTACCCTTGCCCTGTTTCTATTTCTCAACCATCTATCTCTCCACAGAGGACCATTCCTCTTACCTCTGTCTGCCTAGTTTCCTTAAGAAAGCCCTTAGTATTTGGTAAGGGACTTGGTTGAAGTCCTTTTGGAAACTCAGATAGGTCAGAATGAATGGGTATACCTTGTCCATGTTTGGCACCTTTGAAGAACTCAGCAAGGGTTTCTCTCCATACAAACCCTACTGACTCTTCTCCAGCAGATTATTTATCCAGGTGACCAGATTGTCCCCTTCTATCATTAGCATCAACTGAGTTAAGTATTAGCCCAATAGAGGTGTTAGGCTTTGCAGCTCTGTGCTTCCCTGGATCTCTACTGAGATTTGTCATCTCTTGCCACTTTCCATTCACCTTTGGCAAAGGATGTTTCAGGCGGGAAGTGGCAGAGCTGTGGCGGAAAAATTTGACTGAAGCATTGAGGAGAGTGCTCTGGGATTGCCAATGGATGCTGGTTTAGCTGTGCCTTGTCTGAGAGGTCCAGGTTGCCTAAGCCTATCACCAAAGTTATAAGGGCAGACCCTACAGTGAGGTGACTGGAAATGAATGTAGGAGTCCTCCCTGACAAAGACAGCGGCCACTTGGCCTCCATCACCTGCAGGATGATGAGTAAACCTTGTGTGGTATTTTTTTTATGTTTTAAAAAGATCAAACTCTATTTAGCTTAAGATCTAAGGTGAACCTCTAAGTTCTGTCTCCTACTGTCAAATCCATTTTCTAACTAAAATGTGCTGAGCTTCCATCTCCCTCGAAAATGTGATATTTGTTTGTGTAAGCGTTTAGATGGTGATTTTTACTGCTGAGCAAACTTTGCATCTGTGTATAACGCTGATTAGTGCCTTTTTAAAGTGGTCTGCATAACAATTAGGATGATTAACTAGATGCAGATTTCTGCCTTTATCAGTAGTCTGTGCTGCATTTGATACTGAACTCTGATCTCAGATGAATGAAGTCAGATGCAGTTTACTCTAGGATATTCATGAATGTAAACTACTAACTCGAATAGTAGTGCATTAAGAGTAATAATATGTGACAGAGGAAGGTTTGCTACAAAATGAAGTAGGTAAATTTTTTGCTTCTGATCTCAATACCGGATAGCTGGTGTCTGTCATTCTCGTTTGTTTCACCTTATGAATAGTACTGCCACTGTAAAGTACTTTAAGCAAACTCGTGGCAGATTTATATTTGACAGTTTAATCTTTTGGACTTCACAATTTAAAAACCTCTGCTAAAGTTTCGGTGGTGTCCTCCTGTAACTGTGCTAAAATAGAGTTGTAACCCACTGATTTGGTCATCTAGTTTTTATTGTTTGGCTGTCCTTTTTTTTCCTGTAGAAATCTAACATAAATCTTTCTCTCTTTCCTTTGTCTTCCTTGCCGAATTATATTGCACCCCAGGTAATATATCCCATCAGACAAGCATCAGCTCTGCCTGCCCTTGGGAAAACCCTCCTGGAAGCACTAGACATGCTTTGCTATGATACGCTTTTAAGCAGTTTTGTGGTGTGTTTTGTTCAAGGTTGGGTTGGGTTTGTTTTTTTTTTTTCCTTTAGTGCAAGTGCAGTTTAATTTTCAAAGGCACCAAAAGGAACATTTCTAAACTACTTCTGCAGGCTTCAAGTGTAGAATATGTATTTAAAAGATACCCCTTGGGTTTGATATCGGTGCTAAAATGTGTTTCATGCAGGACTGTTAGTCAAAATTGATTTTTTTTCTTGTCTATTAGCTGGTTATGGAGGGAGGTTTCCTGGTATAATTACTGTGTGCAAAGGACAGATTCCAAAGGGAAGGAAGCTGACAGGCACTAAATGTTCCCTACCTTTATGAATTAACTTGTTTGAACAGAAGAACAGAACCATAAACTTTACATATTTTGTTGTTTTCTGTTGTAGAAACATGTCATTCCTTTGCAGCGTACTCAGGGTAGAAGGCCCTCCAAACAGTTATCAGTTGACAGTAATTCAGTGTGACTAACATTGGCACAAATTAGTTAAGCCTTTATCAGAAACCTCATAAGTATAATTTCTCAGATAGGTTGGAGGGAGATGCTGCAGGGTGCTTACTGGCCAGCTGCCTAATTCAGCAAATGAGGAGCTTGACATTAAGCCATCCTATGTATTTAATACAGAATTTCATTATAAGGAACTGGAAGCTGTAGTTTGGGTAAATATGACAATTAATTCATTGCTCCCGTGTTTACATTTGCCTTGTTCATTCTATTTGCAAAGAGGATTATTGTTAGGAAGGAATGTTTCTTGGCAAGGTATTGAATAGTGTAGCTATGGAGGAAGCTGTGCAGAGAACCAGCATGAAAGATGAAAGGGAATTGCAAGGAAGAGAAATAAGGAGGAGGGTTGCTCTCACGTGAAGAATTCAGCGCTTGCTGAATTAAATTGGTATTTAAATGCAGCATAATAGAAAGATAGCTTAATTACGTTGTTTAAATGAATTGAAGATGTATACATGTAGGGCACGGTCTATGAACTTAAAGAAAGATTCATCTGGAAGTAGATACAGTAGGGAACCTGGGGGTTTGTGATACATGTGGTATTAAGGAAACCTCCAGCACGATGTGATGACCTTGTCTCAGCATCCTGCATGCCTTGTATGTGAGCAGGAGAAGCAGGATCTCCATGTGGTCGTTTCCCTGATACCTACCTGGGTGTAAAATGGCACTCTTTGGGGAGCGTGTGGTCTCACTGGGCCAGGCACCCAGGTGGAGCAGCATGCTGGGGGTGCCCCAGCAGTTTTGTCGTGGGAAACTTCTGTTTGCCTGTGGAATGGCTGGCGCTGGATGCATGCTGTCTCAATCACTGTAGTGATGCTGGTCACCAGAAAGAGGCACAAGTGTAGAAGTATTAGGACAGAGTTAAATTTTGGTAACTCCCTTTAATAGAATGATGTAATGTATTTCAAAGGAATGAAAGTAATTTATGCAAAAGTTTCTTGCTATTTTTTCTTCCCTCTTGAAAGCTTATATGGCCATTTTTCCTGGATGTATAAAGCTGTTTTCCTCTGACAGAGGAAAATGTAGGAAATGGACAACAGGCAAAGTCTGTGTTGCCATACCAGGAAAGCTTGAGGTCTGTTTTAATGTCTTAAAACATCTGAGGAGAAGCCCTGCCCCCTAGGATAGAGGGGAGTCCAGTGCTGGGGTGTTGGAGCATGTACCTGATCTCCAGGGAGGCAAAGGGGTGGTGTGGAGCTGATGTGGCTTGGAAAGGGAAATTCAGTGCTAGTAGAGGGACCGTACCGTAGCAGTAGCCCTCGTCCTGCCTTTGTCTTCTTCCTCTTCTTGCTGCAGCTCTGCCCTCTCCTCTGCCATACTGCAGAGACCTGCGTACACTGGTGTTTACCACATGTAACGGTCCCATATTGCTTCATTCTTGTTGCTGAAGGACAATGCCGCGGTCTGGGAGAGGAGCGTCCCTCCCAGAAGCTGGGATGGAGGAAGCAGGGTGGGAAGCCGTGCTGCCCTCGCGCAAGCCCACCGGCCACAGAGGGCAGGGGAAGCGCGAGGCGGCACGAGCATCATCAGTCCGCTTCTTCCCGTCACTGCGGCGGGAGGTGGGCGGATCCGGGTAACTGTAGACTTTGAAGCCAATTAAAAATGTTGATAGATTAAAACCCCATCTTGATGATAAATAATTTCACAAGATAGCAGTGCGTGGTGGGTGTGTGCCTGTGTAAAAATGCCAATACCCCACCCAGATTTTCTGTTAATCCAGGCTAACAAAATGGCATCTTGCTCTCCAATTACTTCCTGTTAAATTTGTATTATGGTGTGAGATTTTTAGAAGAAATTGAAATGTCAAAAAAAATCTTTGCCTTTTAAGAAATTGTTTGATATTATTTTTTCCCAAAAGTATAGATGTAAAAGGTTAAAAATACAACAGAAATGGAATATATACTGATAGGGAAAGGGAAAGGTTATGAAGATAATTTCACTTGAATCTGAAAGATAGTGAGAATTGCCTGCTTGGGAAATAACTCATGTTTTTAGAGTCCTGTGGGAGCTTGCTTGCCTTCCCCCCCCTCCCATTTTTTTCCCACCACACTTCAGGAAAACAGTGAAACACATGAGAACCATCAGTAAAGGGAGTGGTTTAACTAACACATCTGTATATGAAAAGCTTTTTGAGGAGTTTGAGGTTTGTTAGCTTAAAAAGCTATCAAACATAAGAAAAATGTTTGACAATACCTGTGTATTTGAAAAGAGAAGGATTAAAAAAGAAAAATGTTTTTAATTATTTGAGGCTTGCTTCTCAAATGTTTGAGATTGGACTTATTGTTAGGTAAGTTTGTAGGCTGGTAAGATGACTACCCAAGGATATTGAAATAACTTGGGGAGCTTGCTTGCCTTGCTTTAAGCATGTGCTGTTATTTAAGCATGTGCAAGAGCTACTAGCAAACCATGCTTGACTATATAAATGTGTTTAAAACTTAGTTTTGTAATCTTTTTATGCTGTTACGCCAGCATTCATCTAACTGCATTTTTTGCCAATTCTTGGCATGCCTAAACGTTTTCAGTAAAAAAAGTATGTTTCGCTTTGATGCAAGTATGGATTTGAACTTGGGTAGACATAATGGTCCTATATATGCCAAAATATAGGAGGCTCTCTGGTAGAGGCATATGGGCGTTTAGGGACCAGTAAATCTCTTTTGAAAACCAATATAGGTGTGTCCTAATGTGATAAAGATGGTGCTGTTTGTCGGGGAAACTGCCTAAGTGGTCACTAGGAAATGTGTCTTTGCAGCCTAACAGCATGTTGATACTGTGATGCCCTTGCACTGAAGTGTAACTCTAATGGAAGACCATGAAAAATTCAAATATTCCCAGTGACGGATCTGTGTGGGGAATGGGGATCAAGAGGGATGATTGGGAGGCTCCCAGGGATGTCAGTGAGGCTTGATGCCAAGGGAAGTCCTGGAGCGATGGGACCCTTAGAGCATCATTAAGGGTTTGTACCTGAGGTGGGAGTCCTGTTTCAGTTGCTTCCTAGCCTGCTTTGGGGTAAAAATCAGACAGCAGTACTGCATTCTGGTCCTGAAATACAGTCTCCACGCTCTGGTTTTGGCCAGCCAGTGTGTAGCAACGGATGCAATGGTGTGATGTGATTTTACTTACTCATTTTTGGCCAGAAAAAGGGGGATCCCTAAGTGCTTCCCCAGTCAAGCCAGCAAGTCAGGAGGTGATGCTATTTCTTTTCTCTTCTTTCTGATGCGTATGCACATGTTGCAGTGATGGGAACTGCTGACAGGCAGGATATGGCAATGTGCATCCCTAAATTTGCGACAGACCGTGCTGGTAAGAATTGTATGAAAGTGTTTCCCTGGTAGCAGTGGCTCTGGTTGCACTGTGCTGAAGCTGAGACACAGAAGCCGAGAGCTGCCTCCATCCTTGCCTTGCAGTAACCTAAGGCTTTAATGAGCTGACCTACCCTCCCAGCCTCTGAAGAGGCACAGGAGTTGGCAGTTGGCCACTTGTCACCCTGCAGCACAGCACTTCAGTTCACTGCTGCTAAACCAGCAGGTAGGAGTGCTAGCTGGGCAGAAAACATTTTGTGGGATTTATCCAAAATAAATAGCTAATTTTACATGGGTGAGGCTGAAATTCTTCAGCTGTGCCTCCTTCCATGTCAGAAGAGAAACCCGCCTTCCTTGCAATGCTTGTCCAAGTTTTTGTGCATGTGCAAGGTAAAATGATTATTTTCCTAAATTTAAAGCTTGGATTCTTCTTCCTTGAGTTCTCATGGATGTCTAGGTGTATACCGCTTTGAAAATGCATTTGAGGACAGATAACCCAAACTTCTCTGAACCCTCCCCAAAAAGTTCATGTTGAGGCATTTGGCTGGCTTCTCTGCTTCTGCTCTGTGCTTCTGCATAATCCTTGAAGTGTAAATATAGAGCTGGAAAAAATAACACTCGATCTGGTAGGCAGTATTCCAGTTTGCACTAAGACTTAAATTAAGAAATACGAGCTTCTGCTATAAATTAGAAATCTGAGTTTGTAACCCCTTAATTTTTGGCCAGATAAATCCTATTACTCCCAGAAAGCTGTTAAGAGTCTTCTCTGTAAGTCCTGAGGATGTTTTAAATCTGTGGATTATTTAAGTAACATGTGTGCCAAGGTTTTTAAAATAAGACTGCTAACCCACACAACATGCTGGTGGTAAAACGAGGGGTGAATGGTGTGCAGCTGATCTGGGAGAGGCCGAGTGACTGATCCAACTTTAAAAGTGTTGATCTTTAGCTCCTGCTGCCTATACTGCATTTGCTGCTGTAGAGGGATGGAAAATTCACAGGATGCTGGAGTTTATCCTAGCTAGTTTCATTAGTTCTCCCAAACTATTGGGGTAGATACTGGTTGCACAGTGGCATAAGGCTCTCGTAGGGCGTTCTTGCTTGGCATGTGGTATCAGCACATCCTGAGTTTTCCCTGCTGCTGAATATGAATGCTTGAGAACTTCCTCAAGTAGCCAGCATTCAAGTGGGGAACTGGGCTTTCCCCATCTTGGGGCTGCTCTTTGAACTGAACTTGCAAGCAAATGTCTTTGGTGTGGGTAAATGTAATGTGCTGTTAATGGCAGGATGTGAAGCCTCCTTGCAGAAGGTGAGCTTGAAAGGAGGTCTTGAAATTCTAGATCTATCATGGTAGAGGATAAAGCTGAATTTTTGTAGATTTTAAAAACTGACAGATGAGGTGCTCTAAGAAGAGTGACGCACATACCCTGTGATTCCACAATGAAGATACTGATGCTCCTAAAGGCTGGCTCAGGAAAGGCACTTGCCAGGGGGCTCAGGTGGAGGCAGGAGCTAGCACATAAATAGATGAGGAGGAATTTTAATTACACAGAGGAGCTAAATGATGAAATGGGCTGCAAAATGCAGCAGTAAAATAAACCTAAATAATTTGTGTGGAATTAGGCACTAACCTTGAAATAAAACTCCTCCATGGAGGAGTGGGGAGGCATACTCTGTACTAGGTACAATATAAACCCACGTAAAAACATTTTCTAGCTTTCTTTTTTTCCTCCTCTTGTCTGCTTTAAGGACAGGCCTGGGTTTGTCCTGAAAGATTCTAGAAGTACCTAAATTGGAGAATTAATGTGTTTTTGTTTTTACAGAAACTGAAGTTTGGGTCTAGGAGTTTCACATACAAGCGATACTCCTTTGCATTTTCTTGGTAATTCCTAATGTAGTAGTGTGTAACTTATTTCTAATTCAGAAGCATAAACTACCTCAAATGCTTTTACAGGGCAACAGCAAGTTTTAAAAAGCCTTGAGAGACCCCCTGTAAATCTTGTCAAATGGCCACAGCTGGTTGGTAAAAATGGACAATTAAAAACTAGTGTTTCCCAAAGGGTTGTCAGTTGAATGTGGGCAGGCTTATGGGTAAGCTGTGTTTCTGCCTCTCTCAAAAGCTGAGGGTGGAAGAACCTTTTCTTCCAAGCAGAGCAGTGTGCACATGAATGCTTGGGTCTTCTGGAGGCTAATATAATCTGAGGTAGAAAGTATCTGCATACCATATGGAAAACGGTAGTGAAATTATTAGTGCTTTTGAAATGGATGTTTTCATAGTTGTTAGCTGTAACTAGAAAGTACCACAATATCTTAAGCTCAATAAAATGCTTAACCTTAAAGCAAAACTGTTCCTTTAAAGGGCCTTCAATTGTGGGGAACCTTTTGCAAGGTGAGAGTAATGCAGCTGGAGCAGATTGGTTTTACTAAGCAGCTACTGAAGACTGACAGAGGCAAAGGTCTGTAGTGAAATAAGTGTGGGTCTGATCCNAAAAAGGCAACTCTATTGGAAAGTCTAACTTTAGTGCTGTTATCTTATGAGGCACCAGAGATGGCTTCAGAAGTTGAACTGTTATTGTAGAGAGGCAGTTCATTGTAAGAACTGAGGTCAGGAAACTTGCTTTCTTGCTTCTGAACAGTAGTCGTCTTAGGAGACTCTTACATGCTCATTGCTATATCATGGTATAACAATTTCTGTTTAAAACGACCTTTTTCTTAAAACCAAAGATAAAGAGCAAAGTATTTATAATGTCAGCATGGGGTTGGCAGCTTTTAATTAGATGCATTAGATACAAAGTTAAGAAATGGCATGCCAACAGGAATTTTTACATCTACTGGTTTTCGCATTGTCACATGGATTTATCCACATTAATCTAACTTTGATAATTGCTCTCCTGACCCGGTTAATCTTTTTATGCTGTCCTTTCCACATCAAGTCAGGCAAGCATAAACATTTCACATATATTAGAAACAAGGAGTTTTGTCTTCAGAAATGAATCCCAGGCCACTGTGGAAGGAGAGAAGGGAGAACAGCAAGTCATCATGACTTTTTTTTCCTGCATCCTAAATTAAATTGTGTAGGTAAATGCTGTGTTTAGGTCCTGCTGCTGTGATGGGGTTTACATTGTCCTCAAGGTGTTCCTGAAGAAAGTTTCATCACTTCCACATTGTATTCTAACAGTCACAGTTAGGTTGCTCAGGTGTGACCTACAATAATAAAAGATTATAGGGACCAGTGCAGAAATGGGCTTAGGAGTGGGCGAGCTGAGGTCAGAGCTGCCCACATGTCTACCTGATGTCCTCAGCTCCCTTGTCTCTTAAGGTGCCTCATGCCATCACGAGGTAGCTGGTTGGTGTGTGATGTTAGACCTGCTCCTTGGCCTCGCAGATGAAGTCATGCTGTCCTCTCTGGTGAGGAGGTCCTCAGGTGAGACTAAGACTGGATTTATGTCTGAGGAAACCCTGCACGAGAGGTGCAAAGGACAGGCAAGGTGACAGGGAACACCCCCCCAAAATACTGCTTGTGAGGTGTGAATTTCTTTAACTGTATTAATTTTTTGAACCAGAAACTTTGGATGCAAGTTGCATGTTAGTAATGATTGTGTTGCCAGGGGAGGCCTGTTGCCACCATTCAGGCAAGTGGCACACTTTGGATTTTACTCCTGTGAGACAACGACTGACTGCTGGCCCACGTTGCGAGGGCAGAAAAAGGTATTTCAGTGAAACTTGCTCTGGGCATGCTTCAGCTGGGATGCCTGGCCTTTGGGGCATGGGACAGTGCACCTTGTTTGCTTCCATGGGTCTCTGGTGCCCCTTCTGAATCAAAAGGATTGTCATCCCAAAATACCTTAAAAAGAAAGGTGAGAAACATGGTGTTTACAGCTGTTGATTCTGTGCTGCCCCCCCCCCCCCTTAAAAACAAGAGTGGTTTTTAATGAGGAATAATTACCATTTTCATTTTCTGAGTAGGGTTGTTGGTGATAAAAAAGCTACTAGTCAATTCTTTTTTTTGGGGGGGGTGGGGGGAAGGGAGGGGGATAAAAATAGGAGCTAGGAGTGATGATAGTATACCAGACTCTTTCAGGTTTCTTCTATCAGAAGGATCTGTTTGCCTGAATATTCACTGGTAATCATTATCATTTAGGTCCTTTTGTCTTTTTCTCTAGAGGAAACAAATCCTACTTTTAGCCTGCACCCTGGTTTTGTGTAAATCACTAACTGCTCTTCTGTTTCATTAGGCTGTGGCCAGCCACCAGATTTGGGATCACAGTATAATTATTATTAACGAACTCTGGTGTTGTAATTACATGTCTGCCACGCTTCTGAGTGGTATAAAGGGATGTTGCACACTGCCTGGGCATCCCAGCAGGCGTAGTGAGAATAATACTTGGAATTTTTTCTGCGAATTTTTGAGTGACTGCTATTAAGACTGGCATGCATATGGAAGTCTTCAGCATACAGAGCATTAACTGCTGCTCCAAATAAACATGAAATATATAACCAGTAGAGCTTTACTCTGCTGAATTCATTCTCATGCTCTCAGATATCAAAATTGCCTTAAGTTTGGTGGCTTAATTTCATATCAGTGACCCCTTTATACAAATGTACACTTGTGTGACTCGGGACAGCTGTGTGGGATTGCTGAGGAAGAGCGTTGCATGCTGCCAGCCAAGCTGGAAGGTCTCACGTGTCCCTTCGCCGGCACTGAGCGGCTTAACACCTCTTCCCAAGGCTTGTGGCACAGTCATGCTTCCCTGCAATTAGTTGCTTGGCTAATTCCCAGCCCTGGTGTGTGCTGGCATTGATTACAGAGTTAGAAATGCCATTGCTCTGGATTAGGTATTGCATAAAGAATAGAAATTAATGGGTACATTTTGTTAAGGAAAATGTGCATTTTCTTGGGGTTGTTTTTCCTGTTGGGAGGGAAAACACAAACTTTGAATATGTTTCTCAGCAGACTGCTACTTCTTAGAGTAAGTGAAGCACAAGCTGTAGGATAAGCTTTTATTTTCTTGGGTGACTAAACATACTGTTTATTCTCCATGTACACATCAGCCCCATTTGCAGTGAGAGAACTTCATGGGTTTTGGTGGGGTGTGTTTGGTTTTGGGGTTTTTTTGTTTGTTTTGTTTTTTTTTTTTAAAAACCCAGATTTTAAACGTCTATGCTGAGCAGTGAAGTGTTTTCATTCTTTGCATATTTCTTGATTTTGGTTCTAATAGAATATGAACACGTGCAAAAGTTATTTATTTTCCTAAATGGTAACAGCCCTAGTGTGTTTGAAGCACAGTGTTTACAGAAGAAAGTCTTTTGATAGGTAAAGTTTTAAAACATATTAAAGGAAGGAGTAATTAAAACCATGAATGGAAAACGGGACAAAATACAGCATAAGTTTATCCATAGGTAGACTGTGCGGGAGTAAATGACCCCGTTTTTTTTTCCTCACCTTAAAATGTGAGTTAGGATAAATGAATTAATTTTATCTGGTCTTTAATAAAACATTTCTTATGCCACGAAGTGGGAAACTCTAAACTAGAGGAGCGAGTCATTAGAGTTACAAAGCAGTTAAGGGTCTGGCTAAAGGGGAAATAATAGAAGAGCAAAGGAGACCCCTAGGCTGGGGAAGACTAGTGATGGGATGTTGCCACAAACTTTGGCAACCAGAAGTTAGGAATGTGCAAAAGACGCATTAATCTTGCTGGTATTAAATGAGATGTTGTAGACATGTAGATGTATCAAGCCATTAGGTAGTGTACTGTATAAGTCTTGGCTAGGAAGAAATCAATCATTTTGATAATGAGAAGTGAGAAAGATAACTTTAAACCCAACTCAGTACAAGAAGGCTCCTCCTCATTCTGAATGCAAGTGTTAGCTTTGCCCCAAGTAGTACACAGCATTTTACGGAGAGATGCTCTGGGGCTTCTTGTCTCTTGTTCTCTCTGGTCTTTCCAAGTTTCCTTTCTAGCTCTGCCTGAGTTTGCCTTTTCTAATCACACTTCTTTCTGAAGTCGTACAGTACTCTTCTTTGTGCTCGTGGCTCTGGAAAAGCTAATTGAGATGAGACTTTGCTAATTTTCTTTGCTAACTTGCTAATTGTCTTTGGAAGTGGCATTAAGGCATTAAGTGGCCAGGACTGGACTGGCTTACTCAGCCTGGGAAAGGGGAAGAGTGCTCTGTTTTTCCTGGGCTTTGGACCGCTTGTGGCTATGCAGTTTCCCAGGCTGTGGGTGCAGCTTCCTATTCGGCCTCTTGGATCTTACCAGGAGGTGGGTTCAAAAAGTGTCAGCAGAGTTTTGATTTTTCTCTGCTTGCTGTAAAGGCTTTGGCAAGGACTCAACTGCATATGTAATTATAATAACAGTACGTGAAATACAGAAGGTTGCATAATACGTTTCTATTTATTAAATGCTATCATTATTTCAGTTTAGTTCATAGTCAGGTTGTATGTAACCTGAAGCCCCCCAGGTTTGGGGCTTAGTTTGTGTTTTATAATTGTCTTACTTAAAAATACCAAACACCATCTCCCCTCCTTGATTTTTTAAATGTCATTGTAGCCCTACTGTGAGTAAGTGATTGTGTCTTTGAATGTAGTGCTGGAGAAGGGCGAGCAGTCGTAGGAGCAGTATTAGGTGTTCCCTGCTAGCAGCCTTCCCCAGTTTGTGGTAGGTAAGTTAGGAGCTGCCTATTGCATGTCCATCCCATAAAGACAGGGAGCAATGATCCAAGTGTCTGTTCTTATTCCTTGTAGACCTGAATAGCAAATGAAGGTGGCTCTCTAAGGTAGACAGGGAAGATACTAGAACAAGGATGAGGGGTGGCCTCCTCAAATACTCTACTGTATTTAAAATCTTCATGGCAACAATTTGAGATTTTATATGTAGAGTCACTGGTGAACCTTTTGTTCAAGCAGTAAGCTCTGTCCAATATTAGACTCAAAGAACAGTGTAGGAAATACATTTTTCTTCTCTGAAGGAAGGTGTTTGCCACCCTTCTTAATGGTGTATGGTATGCTACTTCTAAGTAACCTGTTGGAGTTGGGTTCCAAGATAATACTGAGGAGGAATGCTAACTTTGGGTTGCTCGTGGTCAGGACTTAAATATGGTATTGTGCATGCTTAACTCTGTACAAGATGCGTTTTCCGACATCCTCAAAGACCTTTGGATCTGAATGGCTTGGGATGCTGCTATTAAGTTATGACAGGGATTTTGATGTTCTGGGAAAACATTTTTGTCTGCCAGTAAAATATTTTGTCCATTTTGCTTAGCAATGTCTGATTCTTCAGCTTTGCTTTTGTATTTTAAGCAGTACTTTAATGCCAGCAGAACTTTGATTTTGGCCTGCTGGTGCTGATGGGATAGATGGGCTGAAGTACTTCCCTCTGATACAAGTGAGGCCTGAATCATGTTTGAGAGGCTTGTAACTTTGTTCATATGAATTTATGCCTTCTCCCTCTCCAAATACTACAACGTTTTGACATTGCGTCATTTGTATCCTGAAGAGTGCAAGCCAGACACAGGTTTGCTTTTGCTTGAAGTATCTGGATCTCAACTCGTTTGGCTTTAGGCTGACAATGTCTAAGGACCAGCCAAGCTGGAGTGTGTTTTTGATGCTCTTTCCTGGCAGACAGTGTGACCTTTGTAGTTTCAGGGTATCGTTTTTCACATGTTCACTTTTAGTTCTAATGGTTTAGTTGGTACTTCTTTAAAATTGATATATATCCAAGAACCAAGAGAAACTACTTGTCTGACAAGGGGAAACTGGAGGCTGAATTAGGCTGGTGAAATATTGTGGTCAAGATACTGTTTAGTTGAAAACATTTGCTCTGGACAAGTAGTGTGTCTTTATAGCAAGAATTATATTCTTGCTATAAAGAAGCTGCAAAACATGAGGCAAAATTACCCAAAGCTATAGATTTATTGACTTTGCTTTTTTTTTTTTCTTCCCAGTACAGGCTGCAGTATATTGTAAAGGAGGGTAGCTGTGTTTGGGCTCAAAAATGTTTAGCAGTCGCTTACTGACTGCAGTGGGTTTGATACAGAGCAGCGTTCAGAAAATGCATGGCTTTGTGTTGAAGGCAGGAGCACAGCAATGGAAGATCACTAATGGGTTTTGTATATGATTAAATGGGGCTAGAGGTGGGGAAGTTGTGGCACAGAGCAGAGGAGGTGTAAGCACATGTGCTATTTGGCCCTATTTCAGTCAGCCTTGGTGGATTGGGCTGTAAACATCTCTCCTCTATCTACCTTTTTGTGTTTTGCTCCTTGCCAAGGAAAATGTAAACTTGCAGTGTTATTTGAGGTTTTTCTGTACAGACATACCTTTTAATCAGGACAAAACACCTCCCTCCACCATGGGTGACCTGTACTAGCATTGCTTGTGTCCCTGTGTGACCAGAAATACAGAGAAAGATGAATAAAACCTTTCCTGCTATACAACTTTTTCTTCTTAGGTTCAAATGGATGGGAAAGTTCATTGTGGCTGATGAGTTCTGATATATTATTTTCCTTTGGCAAAACAAATAATTAACGCTTGCTGTTAAATCTTCTTCATTTTCTTTTTAAACCCTCTGGTCATATCAAACTGCCTAACTTAAGTAGTGTTTTTAGCATTGTTTGGGGAAAGCATTATACTTGTTAAAACTGTTCCACAATAAAGTGTTTTTCTATTATATGGAAAAATAGTATTTAATGACCAATAAGATGATTTATGTTGCTAAGGCAACTGTTGCAAGACATCAGAACAAAGGAGTATGGGTGTTGCGGATTTGTGCCATGAAGGTGCCTGCTTTCAGTTCCCTACGTAAGCACATTGTGCTTAATCATGAAAGGATCTGTCTACATTGGCAGTGCTGGGAAATTTAAGATGTGCTCTGACATCTAGGTTGCGTAAGGATTCCTGCATATATTAAGTATTTGGTAACTGTGCTCATGTGTTTTGGGGAAAAGGTGGAGGTAGGTGGCTTGAGTAATGTTGTGCAGTTGATAGTAAAATAGATATGCATCTTTCTTTTCTTACTGAGTCACAGATTTGAGACATATGTGTCCCTAAGGCATTGCTTTCTATGGCCTCTGGGGAGATTTCTCCACCTGGGTTGTTCGCACTGGTGTTGCAAGTGCCAGATGTGAGCTAATGTTTCATCATGTAGATGATAACTAGCATGGTAGATAGATCTGTAGGGATCTTGTGACATCCAGGAATTGGCACCAGGGAAAATAATCTGGCTTGTTTGTTTGCTTGCAGCTCAGCTCTTCTTTTATTGTAGATGGTTAAGACAAGAAAAGGCTTCATAAATGACCTCCAGTCAGTACCAGGCCATTTCTCCTTGAAAGACTGGCTAACATGTTTAAAAACTTATAAATGACAAGAATTAGCAGCCTGGCAGCCTAAGCTGATGCAGGCTTTGAATAGCATGTGCTTGGGAGCATTCCTCCTTTGCCTTGTCAGGATAGCCATGTTTTACAACGGGCATTATGTTCCTCCCAGGATTTGGAAATGCATCCAGTTGTGTTGGGCTCCTGACTCACATTGCTGGGGTGTTTTGTTTTTCCAGAATGCCTTTAATTGCCTTCAACACCTTTTATCAGTCTGGCCTTACCACAGCATGAAAACCAGAAGGGGTTGCATAAAAAGTAGCTGTCTAGACCATGATTGACGTTGGTTATGTGGTTCATCATCCTCTTCTCCCAGCAGGAATCCCTTCAGCCAGTGAGGAGGGGAAAGCCCACCAGCTTGTTTGCAATGTGAGAGGCTGTGCTGTACTGAAGAAGTGTTCCCTGGTGCTGTGTAGGGGTTCTTTAAGTTGAAATGAGGAGACTTTCTTGAAAACTTAAGTTTCTGTGTGTTTTTGAGTAAAAAGAGACGACTGCTTTTCTAAACTTACCTGATGCCCTGACATATGTGCAGTTAGAAGCTTGGTCAAAGTTGTGATACATCAGTACACTTAAATGAAAACCACCAAATGTTCATGGCTAAGAATTGCTTTTCATGAATTTCCTGTTCATCTCTCTAAAAGTGTTAATATTGAGATGCTCTGTTCCAACCTCTTTCTTTTCCTTAATGTAAAAGTTCTCTTTTACATACTGTGTTTTTTTTGTGCCTTGAAAACTGCACTCTTAGTTTTAAATGAACTTACAGTAAGACAGGTCAAAACAAAAGGCTAAAAATTTCCTTTCAGTTTTTTTTTCTGTTCCATTTCTTCGCAGACATCTTTTTTTTTCTTCCCCCTCTGCTTCTGATGAATTAAGGCAGAGAAACTGGGGGAGGTTATAAAGTGAAGGTTTGGGGATTAGCTGTAGGCATGGCCATCCCATCTGCAAGGATACAAGAAAGGTGCTGCTGTTAGCTCTTCCAAGAGCTAGTTGTTGAATCCAAAAGTCGTCTGACTTGGAAACCTTCAAAGACCCCATTCAGGCTAAATGTAATATGTAGTTTTAGATTCATGCTCTTTTTCAAGAGCTTCAAGTCCACATCACTGAGCGCAAGCAGTAGGAATATGTGGAGAAGTCAAATGAAGGATAACATGCATCTTGCTGGAGCCAGTCATGCTGTAACTTGGTGCTCTCTCTTACCGTTACAAAAGCAGTGTGTGCCATCCTTGGTTGTAAAAGCTGGTTGTGGAGGAGGACTCTGTTCTGCTTGGTGTTTCTAACTGAGGACATGCATATTTAATTGTTAAAAGAGCGATTTGGGAAAGATACTGCTTATGTGACTTCAGTGTTGGGGCAGCTGTGGTTTATCCCTTTCTGATGTGAAGATGGTAATAGCTGCCTTAAGTCAAGTAGAAATTGTATAATTTAGTACTTCAGAAATTCTTATCAACTGTTAAGATAAAAGATACCCTGTGGTTTATGTGAATTACTGTTGAAGGAATAATGATGAGATGAAAAATGGAATATCAGACACTGTTTTAACTTAACAGCTGTGGTTTCTATGATAAAGACAAATAAATCCCTTCACATGTGTCATGGTTTAAGCCTAGCCAGCAACAAAGCACGATGAGGCAGCTTACTCATTCCGCCTGCCCACCCACCCATGGTGGGATGATGAGGAGAAAATACAAAGAAAAGCTCATGGGTCCAGACAAGGACAGGGAGGGATCACTCACTAATTATAGACATGGGCAAAACCCAGACTCAACTGGGGGTGGGGAAATCAATTTAACTTCTTACCAACCAAATCAGAGTAGTGTAATGAGAAATAAAACCAAATCTTAAACACCTGTGCCCCCACCCACTCCCTTTTTCCAAGGCTTAACTCCACTCCCGATTTTTTTCTACCTCCTTCCCGCCAGTGGTGCTGGGGTATGGGGAATGGGGGTTGTGGTCAGTTCATCACACATTGTCTCTGCTGCTCCTTCTTTCTCAGGGGGGAGGACTCCTCACTTCTCCCCTGCTCCAGCATGGGCTCCCTCCTACGGGAGACAGCTCTCCATGAACTTCTCCAGCATGGGTCCTTTCCATGGGTGTGCAGTGCTTCAGGCACAGACTGTTCCAGCACAGGCTTTGCCATGGGAGTCGTGGCCATCTTTGGGGGCACCCACCTGCTCTGGCGTGGGGTTCTCCATGGGCTGTAGGTGGACAGCTGCTCCACCACTCACCTCCACGGGCTGCAGGGCCATCAGCCTCCTCAGGTGCCCCTGCTTCCCCTCCTTCACTGACATGGGTGTCTGTATAGGTGTTTCTCTCGCATCCCACTCCTCTCTGCTGCAAGTTTCCCCTTCCTAAATATGTTACCTGAGAGGTGCTATTGCTGTCGCTGATTGGGTCAGCCTTGGCCAGCAGTGGGTCTGACTCGGAGCCAGGGGAGCTTCTAGCAGCTTCTCACAGGAGCCACCCTTATGGCCCCCTCCCCTGTTACCAAAACCCTGCCGCACAAACCCAAAACAGCATGAACCAAACCGCAATTTAGGAATTCTTTTAAATATATTAGCCTGTTTTGAATATATATCTATAGTTAAAAATACTTTAAATTCTGAGAGGAAGTTTTCTTCTGTCTCCCTGATGCTCTGTGAAATCCTCTGAGGGCGAAGGGAGGGAGTGCTTAGAAACCTATTTCTGATATTAAATGACTTCTGAAAAGCTAAGCTGATAGAACCCTGAATTTGGGTTTTGGGAGTTGGCGTTCTCAGGGTGGGAAGAACTTTACTGAACAGGGGAGGATTCCACAGGGCCAGAGGTCAGCTGCCCTGGGGTGCCCTTTGGGCTCTGGCATCAGTCCCTGGCCCCATGCCCCTGCTGGAGGTGGGGCTGGTGGGATGCTGCTGCCCCGGCTGGGGGCTGACCGCTTGGCATGGCCACTGGCACTATCAGAGCCCCTCTTTGGTGTTCCCCTCCTAGGTGGTGTACTGTGAAGCTGAACAAATTTCAGTGCTAGCCAGGCTTGTAATCAATTGGGCACAAGGTGAAAAGGATAAGGAAGAAATACAAAAAGTGATAGTTGGGTGTGAAACATCAGCACGGCTTCATTAAGGGCCATATGATTGACAGCTACTTGGCATCTTCATTTGTGTGTGTACAAGCTGGGCCAAGGCTTCCATCACATCCTCTGCAAAGGCTAACTTGATTGTATCCCCATATCTAACTTTTTTGCACATTCAAGGAGGCCTTCTGCTAAAATAACTGGTCCTGTATCACCGCTCTATCCAATGCGGATGTTTACCTCGCCCTTGCCCTCAAGAGCCTCTGGTCTCAACATTCAGACTAAACCTGATTTATTTAGGTCCTTTAAGTTTATCCTTACTTGGTTTGTATCAGCAGTTTTATACAGCTTTCTGAGGACTTGTGAACTCCTGTCACAGTTTGTACTCAGCATGCCTTTTTTTTTTTTTTTTAAGAAGGTAAATGTGAAGAGCATGAATTAGACTTCGGAAACTCTCCTCCAGCCCCTGCTGTGGCTCAGTGTGAGAGGGGAAACTAAAATCTGGAGGGAAGAACTGTTTATATGGCAGCAGAAATAATTTCTGATTGAGACTTGCTGTTCAGATGCTGCTTTCATGTTTCCTATTTCAATCGCAAAAGAAGACTGTGTATTATATGATGAATTAAATGGCTTTTTAATAAGTACATAACTAGTATCTCCCAAACTCTGTAATTTAGGCACTTATGTGAATAATAGCACATGATGTATAATAGCATGTTGCCTTCAGTTTTCCAAACTCTAATAGAAAGGCTAATGATGCACAAATGTGTAACTTAATTAGGTCTTAATTTTTAGTAATTTGCAGCCCACTCTATGCAGATATCTCTATTTGTATTGTGATGCAACTGAATCGCTGGAATAATCTTCTGAGCAGTTAGGCTGCCCAATTATGATTGCAGTGAGTCTGCAGAGATTAATAAATACAACTTCTCTAGGTTTTAGTTTTTTTTTCATTGAGCAAAGTGTGCTGGAAGGCTTAGTTGGGAAAAAAATCATCCATTTCTAACTTACTGGGTTAGTATACATTTGTATATTAACACGTAAAGCAATCTCTGCCTATTAACTTTCGCTGATGGAGTCCTGCCTGCATAACGTGGCTCGTGTCTGAACGGGAGCAGTGGCTACCTAGCATCTGCAGAAGACAGCTGCCTCATGGCTGGGGCTTTCCTCTTAAGAGGTCAGGCTCCTCGCATCTTCATGGGAGGAAGCAAGTGGTCCCAGTTCTCTCCACTTTCTGTGCATCTGCCACTGCTGCGGAGTTGCTGTGTAAGGGGGAGTTTCACCCTATTGTAACGGAGAGAGGAAACTTCCACACTGTTTCTGGAAAGGACTAACAAGACACCTCTGTGGAGGGGGTTTGGCCTGGGGACTGTGAGCATCTTGCGTCCTTGCAGTGGGTGGGATTTCAGGCAAGTCCAAGTGTTCCCATTTTCAGTGCTTTTTTCCCTATTCCCACCTGCCTCCTTCTAGGTTGCTGTCCAAAGTGAAATGTTGAATGCGGTGAGGTACAATTTGCCATAGAAGTACCTGTTTTCCCATCAGTGTCCTGCTCGGTTTTGCATCACCCTGCTTCTTGCAGGAACACCCTTTTGTTACAGCTGAAGCATAGATTTGTGCTCAGACTGTACGCTGCACTCTCCTATCCTTCTTTTGCAAGTGCCTGTTCTCTGTTTCAGGCTGTGTAAAAGTCCACAGACACCCAAATGACATCCTGAAAATATGGACAGGCCTTTGGCTGTTCTGGAAGAATTGAAATTGAATTGAAAGGGTTACTATTCTCATCAGGAGACCGCTAACCTTAGGCTTACCTGACAAGCAACTCCATTGTGTGTTTGAGTACAGATAGCTGTTGTTGGGGAACTGGTCTCTTTATACATGCACTGCTCCCTTCAAGTCTTTATTTTGCTCTGATCTTTGTAAATCTTAGTGGTCACCTTCAATATACCTGTGAAACTCTTAAATCTGGACAAGCCATCTTTTTCTGCAAGCTGTTAACTGAAGTGATTTGTTTCCTAGAGAGTAAAATCTTAATACAGCCCAGAGGTGAATGTGGAGAGGAGCAGCAAGCAGTGAAATGTGCTTTCTACAACTGGAGTTGATGAGTTCCTAGGGGAAACAGTGGAGGACTTTCAGTTGCAACTCCTTCACTGAGGGACAGTCATGTCTTCCAACCAGGCAGACTTGTTAAGTGATGGTAATTCACTGGTCTGTGGGAACGGGTAGGAAAGAAGGAGGGAAATTACAAGCTACTTCTTTAAGTATTTTGCAGTGATTATGTGTGCATCCAGCTCTGTCATTGGTGTGGCACTCCTGTAGAACCTTTACTGAAATAATTATTGATGAGTTATTGCAATTATTGATATTCCATCCCTCACAGGGGATTATCAGAACACAGTTTGGTGAGTAATTGGAAGGTAACTATTCAGCTTTTTTGTAAGTAGTGAGAGACCTTCATCACATTTAAGGGCTTAATCTCAATGTTACTGGTATCAGGAGAGTGCCAGAACCTGGTCCTCATCTTCCATTTGGGTAGAGATGATGACTGGGCCTTCAGTAGGGAGAGAAAGTGAATGGTCCCATGCAGACTAGAATGGGTTACTTTTCCTGGGCCTGTGTCTTGGGCTAAAAGGGGCTTTTAAAAGGAGACCCTATGGAAAAGATGGGATTTGGATGGGCAGGAAGAGGTTACCCACTGGAGGAGCTAATGTCCTGGAAAAGCAATGACCTGGGCAATACTGGTTGCTTTCCTAGTGTAGAAAGACAGATGGTATGATGAATCTTGATGGTCTCCAAAGACCACATAATTAACTCAAAACACAAAGAAATTAATCACATTTGCTTGGCTTATGAAATGGCAGAAAAAGGCATAAAACTGTTACTTTGGTTGGAAAGAAATTCTTCTGGACTTGTCTCGAGGGCAGCAAGATGCTTTAATCTAAGGGCTATTGATTTGTCTAAGCTTCAAGCTAGGACATTAATTCTCTGAGAAGATAGATCTTTGCCCACACATGACTCTAAATATATGCTTCCTGAGGTGAAGGAGTTGAAAAGTCTTTAGCAGCAGATGCAGTACTGAGAAAATCATTAAGCAACGTGTATGCTGAGTATGCAATTTCTGAAACAATTTAAACTTTGCACTGTTTATGTAAAGGGTCCTGTTGTGTCTGTTATGTGTGGAGTGACAAGAGGAGGAGGAGAGCTCTGTGGCTGGGGTAGATGGCTTCCAAAAAGGTCTGACAAATCTCTAGATGGGAAATGCACCAGTCATCAAAGTATATGTTCTAGAGCTATCCAAGAGGTGGGTCTGAGATCAGAGAGCATTCAGAGAAGAGCTTTGCTTCCTTCCTGAGCAGTAGCCAGCTCTGCAAAAGTTAAGCCTTTCTCTGAGTGGCTCTTGTGTACTGTTCATGTGGGGCTGTCATTCCTGCTTGCAGGAAGATCAGAGGCTCCAGTGTGCTGGGCCTTATGGTTGCCTGTATGGTCGCCTTTCTGTATTTTGTATCTTTATGCCTCTTGACACTACATGGTTGGTGCTTCCTTGTTTTCCCAACCAGGCTGGCTTTGTGGGGGTGATAGCCAGGAAGGGCAGAGATGAGGTTATAGGGCATTGGAATCATGGAATCGTAGGACGGTTTGGGTTGGATTGGAAGGGACCTTTAAAGATCATGTGGTCCAACAACCCCCCTGCTGTGGGAAGGGACATCTTTCACCAGATCAAGTTGCTCAAAGCTCCATCCAACCAGATCTTGAACGCTTTCAGTGACGGGGCATCCACAACTTTTCTGGGCAAGCTGTTCCAGTGTCTCACCACCCTCATAATAAAAAATTTCTTCCTTACGTCCAGTCTAAACCTACCCTCTTTCACTTTAAAGCCTGGTCTAGTTTCAGCAGATACTGCTGCTCCTCTGCAGGGATCGCTTTGCCTGGTACCAGAGCCAGAGTCACTGTGGAGTGAGCTTCATCTGTGCCAGATAAATGGTATGCTGCATGTTGTTTTGAGACTGTGGGGACTGTCAGGGTGGATCAGACCCTGTGTGTCTCTCTTTTCAATGTCTTGTCGACAAGGTGTCACTGCTGTATGTTTCCAGAGGAAAAAGTAGGAGCACCTCTTTTTTTATGGGGTAATCTCTCCCACTGTTGTTTTGTCATGGTCTGTAATGGTTAGGGGTAGACCCATGCCTTTAAGGTTGTCGATAAATGAATCTTAGTAATAAAACTTGCATAAATGGAACAACTGTGCCTGGTCTTGGCCCGCATGTAAAACATGCCATACTTGACTTCCATGGCTTCCTGCAGGAATTCATTTTAGTTTGTATTTATACACACACACTTTCTTGTATATGCAAACAGGAACTGCCAAACTTCCTTTTCCAAATCATTTTCCGTCTTATCATACTTGGGTGTATTTCAGCAGATTGGGATTGTTCAGGAAGACAGTCTGTTTTGAGGGGTTTTCCGTTCCCAGAGCCAGACATGTTACCTCTTTCTGAAACAGGTAACCCTGGCTGGTTTGGCAGCATCTTTTGGGGTGACTAGCACAGCATGTTATTATAGAGGAGTCTGCACTGTTGTCTTCTAGAAGACATTAATTAGATTAACATCATTCATCATCTCAATTCTGTTCATGCAAGGCTATGGAATTTGTGGTTCTGTTTTTCTGCTTTTTAAACCATGGCTGTATCTTGAGCAGAGACTTTTGCTGAGCTGTTTGTTCCAAGTCCCTTTCTGGAGCCTTTAATTAATGGTTTAATTAAAAACCTTGTGAGATTTTATAACTAGTGTAAAAGCTTGCGTTCAGTGTGCATTTGTTAATACTGAATTCCACTGGTATTACACTTCTTGTACATCCATGTCACATCTTTCTGCAGACTCCTCATGGTCCTGTCAGATTCTGCTTTACATCAGAAATTGTCGTCTGCTGATGTTCCTACCTTTCATCTCTCCCTACTGCAGCCTTCCTTTCAGTTCGTTGGACTATGAAATACTTTAAAACACAAGGACGTGGGAGACAGGCTGCTGCTCGTCTTTGGTGTTCTGCACACTGAGCCCTTATTCTCACCCTTCTGTTGGTCTCCCAACCAGGGTTTGATACGTGTGCATCCCACTTCCTGTCCATCACGTGCTTATCTTGGCAAGCCTGTGTTGACTGCCACACACACCGCCCCAGGCAATGTTTCCCTCCTCCCTTGGTTGGGTAGGCAATGCAAAGTGTGCCTTGTTCAAAATACTTCAGGAACTACTGAATGACAAAGCTGCTCTCAGACACCGGTGTGCATGTCATGGTTGGCCAGGGTTACTTTGCTTGGTGATGAGAGAAGGTCAGGCTTGTGTGGCAGTTACTGGTGACCTTCACAGAGCAGTCCAGTATGGGTTCTTTTTTGCATTGAATTAGTTTTGTAAAATATATCCACATTGATAGTCTCATGCATAATGTACTAGTTCAAAGAGTGAAGGGTAGTTCAGGTGAATGAGACAAAGTCTTGCCTTAGTAACTACAGCTATTTAAGAATTGGGGAAAAAAAAATTGTTTTGCCTGAAATGATCTGAAGTGTTTTCTTCTTTGGCCAGTAAATATCAGTTGCTTTAAAAGCATTAAAAACTTGGATGTGTTCCAGCCTCATCTTCCAGCCTTTCTTGTTCCTTTCCCCTCCTTATTTAGCTTTATGCCAAGAAATGCACCAACTCTAATGACTCAGACATGATAACTCTATTTCCTTTCATTTTTTATCCCACCTTTTATATACACATGCATATCCTATTAACTTTTAAAAAGCTACTGTTTGGAATTAACACTAAGCAGTAATGATGAAAGTGTGTGTTTGATTCCACTGTGTAAAAACTTACAGTGGTTAAAACTTTTGGAGAGAGTATCCCACATGCAGCAAGATGTGGATGCACAGCTGGGCATTCGGCAGATGCTGTAGGGTGCTCAGAACTGCATGAGGAGGGGTCTCAGCTCAGGTTGCCAGCTGACTTCCACCACCCCCTATCCAACATTGATTATTATGACTTCAGTATTTCTAAGTACGTGACTGAAAAGCATAAGCTTTGAAATACATCTTTCCAAGTGTTTCTGTGTAGTAGTCAAACTTTCCATGAGCACTAGGGGGATAGTTCAGTATTAATTTTTAATGGCCCACAATGGCTGTTTTAACTCAAAATGTGTAGTCCCTATCCTGAGGAACTAAGGCTTTATCGCTTTATTAAATAAAACATCATGCCAGAGTCAATGTATATGCTGAACTTGATGTAATGATGTTTGAATTTCAGTTTGATAACAGCACCCATTCACATGTTGCTCCGGTTTTGCTGCACATGAACCTTAATTTTTAGAGATTCATATCTGTTCTTTATTCAAATGTTAAAAGAAAGGTTGGGGTAGCTTCCGGCAATAAAACTAAACTGACCAGCTTTCCTGTGAAACTTCCGGTACTTCCTGCTTCTGTTCTGGCTTAAAACTAAGAGTGTCAAAAATCCACCCTTTCTTCTGTCATTCCCACTTCTGATTTTAGCCAGAATGTGAAAGCAAGGAAGTGTTGTAACAGTAATAAATAAAAGTCTAAAAATTAATCATCATCACTTCGTTTTCAAATGACAATGGTCAGAACTTCAGGTTTCTGTCATTGGTGTTATATAAAAGGTGCTTCTATGCCTGTCTATACTTCCATGTATTAAGATCTCAGCGCGTACATGTATAGATACACACAGAGAGAGGAAAAAATGAGTTTGTAGGAAAAAACAAGCAGCTGAATAAAGACAAATTCTCTGTAAAAATTGCTTGACTTGAGGAACAATCAGAAGATTAGACCAGATAATGGCACATACGTTACTTTGGGGAAATGGATCAAGCAGCGTGAATGCTGCCTTGCAGTTCCGAATACAAGCCCAGCTGCCGAGGCCAAATGGTGACTTAGTGTTAGTCAATAATTCTATACGTGTGGCTTAAATATTTTCCAGCTCTTAATTGGTTTCTGTATATAGTGTGCTGATGGTATCCATTATCATAGAATGGTTAAGGTTGGAAAAGATCTTTAAGATCATTGAATCCAACCATTAACCTAGCACTGCCAAGTCCACCACTAAACCATGTCCCTAAGCGACATATCTACGTGTCTTTTAAATACCTCTGGGGATGGTGGCTCCACCACTTCCCTGGGCAGCCTGTTCTAATGTCCGACAACCCTTTCAGTAAAGAAATTTTTCCTAATATCCAATCTAAACCTCTCCTGGTGCAACCTGAGGCCATTTCCTCTCGTCCTATCACTAGTTACTTGACAGAAGAGACCAGCACCGACCACACTACAACCTCCTTTCAGGTAGTTGTAGAGAGTGATAAGGTCTCCCCTCAGCCTCCTTTTCTGCAGGCTAAACAACCCCAGTTCCCTCAGCCGCTCCTCATAAGACTTGTGCTCCAGGCCCCTCACCAGCTTCGTTGCCCTTCTCTGGACACGCTCCAGCGCCTCAATGTCTTTCCTGTAGTGAGGGGCCCAAAACTGAACACAGTACTCAAGGTGTGGCCTCACCAGTGCCGAGTACAGGGGGACGATCACTTCCCTGCTCCTGTTGGCCACACTGTTTCTGATACAGGCCAGGATGCCGTTGACCTTCTTGGCCACCTGGGCACACTGCTGGCTCATATTTAGCTGGCTGTCAACCAGCACCCCCAGGTTGTTTTCTGCTGGGCAGCTTTCCNCTGGCCTCGGCCCAACGATCCAGCCTGTCCCGATCCCTCTGTAGAGCCTTCCTACCCTCAAGGAGATCAACCCTTCTTCCCAACTTGGTGTCATCCACAAACTTACTGAGGGTGCACGTGATCCCCTCGTCCAGATCACTGATAAAGATATTAATGAGAACTGGCCCCAATACTGAGCCCTGGGGAACACCACTTGTGACCTGCCACCAACTGGATTTAACTCCATTCACCACAACTCTCTGGGCTCGTCCATCCAGCCAGTTTTTTACTCAGCAGAGAGTACACCATCCAGGCCATGAGCAGGCAGTTTCTCCAGGAGAATGCTGTGGGAAATGGTGTCAAAGGCTTTACTAAAGTCTAGGTAGACAACATCCACAGCCTTTCCCTTGTCATAGAAGGAGATCAGGTTGGTCGAGCAGGACCTGCCTTTCATAAACCCATGCTGACTGGGCCTGATCACCTGGTTGTCCTGTACATGCCGTGTGATGGCACTTAAGATGTTTGCTCCATAACCTTCTCTAGCACCGAGGTCAGACTGATGCCTGTAGTTCACCAGATTCTCCTTCTGGCCCTTCTTGTAGATGGGTGTCACGTTGCTAACTTCCAGTCAACTGGGACCTCCCTGGTTAGTCAGGACTGCTGATACATGATGGGAAGTGGCTTTGTAAGCACTTACAGCAGCTCCCTCAGTACCCTTGGGCAGATCCCATCCGACCCATAGACTTGTGTGTGTCTAAGTGGTGTAGCATGTTGCTAACCATTTCCCCTTGGATTATGGGGGTTTATTTCTCTTGTGGATTATGGGGGATTATTTCTGTTGTTCAAGACCATAGCTGCTTTCTTCTTAATTTAGGTAGTTTTGGATTGTTTTGTCTTTTTGTGGGGGTTTTTTGTTTTGTTTTGTTTTGTTTTTTTAAATTTATTTTTCATTCCCCCCTCCCCCCCCAAAAAACCCCCATTTCAGTTACTTTAGAAGCATTAAAAACTTGATATGATGCATTGAATTAATTCTGGCTTGTATTTGTGATGCTCCCAATACATCTTATGTGCAGAGATGCTCAAGTGGTGTTCATTTGGGACAGTATAGTTATTTCTTTCCTTTATAGTGCTTGAAAACCTTGCCACATCGTGTTTGGCATTTAGTGCTGGGTTGTAGTGAAGGTGGTGGTGCCTGGAAAAAGAGGATCACTTCAATTTTGTGTTGTAATAGTATATGCTAAATCAGAAAAAAGTGGAGTCCTGCAAGCAAACGCTTGCTCTGCAGTATCTTTAGTCTGAGTTTTCAAATCTGAAGTCCAGCCTGTACTGTACTCTTAAAAAGAAGTAGCTCAACTTCCAGAGTCTCCCCAAACACACAGCTAAGATTTTATGGTAGGACATGTTTCTACCAAATTGTAGCCAACATGTAGAAAAAGCATGGGAAGGGAAGAAATTAAACCCAAGTTTTAACAGCAGTAAAGGAATAAGGAAAGGGTTAAAAAATTACGTAGTCATTAATATTGGATATGTAAATGAGTGTAATTTCTTAAGTAGGGTTTTTTTTGTTGAGTTTAAAACTTGGAAGCAAGCTGACTTTAGAAGGTGTTTATGGCAAGATAAAAATGCAATAATGGAAGCAAATACTCTGTCTTGTTCAGTCAAGTGTTGTTGGAATTTTTTTTGTATTGAATAGTCCCCCCCGCATTTGGTTATGGTAGGAGGATTATCTGCGTTGCACATAAATGTGCTGTAGCTATAGAGGAGATCTGAGCTGGTTTTGTGTGATCTATCTAGCTCAGGGCTGAAGCAGCATGCTTGAGCTTGGGTGGTAATGTGCAGCTTTGGCACTTGGGGCTGGTGCCATTGCAGGGATGGATCTCCATGTTTTACTGTCAGCATTGCTGATGTTTCTAATGTGTTCCTGTATCTTAGCTGATGTAACTTGTATTCCTCTTGTTTTTACATTTGCAAGACTATATTTAAAAGAAAAAGCTTTATAGGTTAAAGAAAAATAGTTATCACTTGTGACAACAGTCACCTGTCCAGGCATTCTGTCCTTTGCATCTTTACTTTGTAATGTGAATAAAGTTACAATGTATGTAAACAACAACACTTGGACTCAACTACAAAGTTATTCTATAGCACTATAACTGAAGGTCTTTCAGCCTTACTGTTTTATAAATTAGCTTTGGGTCTCTGGGGGGAAAATAATGCTGATATATTCATCAAACTTAAGGCATTAAGATAAGGAGGAAGTTAAATACTGTGAAAAGTGTGTTTGAATTGCAGAAGCACAAACAGAGTGGTATGAAAGATGTTAGGAAACAATCTGTTCTTTGTTAACAGTTTTAGAGATCTTCAGTGAAAAAGAGGACTTTTTTGTTTTTGCACACCCTGAGGAATGCACTCTCTTGTAGGTGGGGTACCTCTGAATGCTTTTAACAGCCTAATCGGCACATAAACAAAACCACCCCAAAGGCTGCTTTCTTAGTGGAAGGACTGTGCTTGTGTGGTATGCGTTTCTGGCTAGATCCAAGTAGGGGTTTTTTGGAGGCCTTTTGCATTTTTTGTGGTAACCCTATGAACAAAATATTTGGAGAACACACCCCTGTGGTGTTCCTAGGTCTTGTCTTTTGTCAATGATCTGTTGTTTGAAAGCTGTGTCTAGAAGAAAGTACTCGACTATCTTTTCAAAGTGTATCTTTGACATGTTTCTATACTCTGCAGTTTTTAATATAAAGAAAAGTACTACTGCAATACTCTCTTAAGGTGTTGTTCAACAGGAGTGTGAGCTAGTGTAAGCTGGCGGTTTAGTGATGATGCCTTTGTAGACAAGCTTCAAGTGTTAGACTACAGTGTTAGCAGTATGGGTTCCTGTGTAATCAGACTCTTATATTGGAAGTAACTGGATGTGTTTCATGATTTCAGGAGAAAGTAAGCATTCAGTTCCCTGGGGTGAATTTCCTTGATTAGCTGTCAGACTCTTTTAACTTTCCAAAAGCCAGCTCTTACCTGATAACAGAAAACAGAGCCTGACTGACTGTTCAGCTTGGTGCTGAGAAAGAAGTAAGGAAGGCTCCCTGTTCCCCCTTGTGCCTTGAAGAGGCTGGTCACCTCAGGTATGTGACTTGTGCGGTGCTGCTGAGCATCTTCTCCTCAGCTTAGTTTGTTTCCCTGCAGAGGATCAGACCAAGCATCTGATATTGGACTTGTTGCTGCTTTTCCCAACTGGCCTTTCCCTAGCAATGGATATGTATTTCTCTCTAGCTAGCTTACAGTGCTGTGGGGATGCTGACAGAAATAGATCACAAAATCAGAATAGTAATGCTTTAAATTTATCTCAAACTGTGGAAGAATCTAAATTTTTGTAATGTTAGTATATAACTAGTACCTTCATGCTGCCTATCATGGGCTTTTGGTTTTGTTGTTGTTTCTTTTAAAGCCAGCACCAGTAAGAGGAACCATTGCTGGCATTTTGATTCCCCTTTCATTGGGAGACTTTGTGGATGGTTATATACAACCTCAAAATCCAAACCCTTAGTGGAAAATAATGTAGCAAAACATTCTTATGGTGTTCCTTATGAATAGTTGTGTTCATGTGGGGTTTTGTTTTTTGGTTTGGTTTGGTAAGGGTGTGTGTGTCAGTCCTAGCCTGGGTTTTCTGTGGTTAATTAAACCTGGCTTTACCCCCCACCCCCTTACAGAAGCCGATCATTTGTTATCTGGGTCAGCTGAACTGTGTGCACATATGCTCTCCTTTCATTGTACCTGGAAGCTAGAGGTATTTTTCCAGGGAAGTTTTGGGCCATTTATGGTGTGGAGCCTCTGGAACTGCACAGGGATTTCTGGTGTGTCTGTGCACTCTAAGCAACTCGTTATCAGTGACACACTAACTCCATGTTGGAAGGAGTACTGAGCAGTTCAGGTATCAAGTTGTTGGATTACTTGGGTGAACAGCAGGGACATCAGCTCGATCAAAACAAATAGAAAAGCTAGCTAAAATATGCTGTGAATGGAAGAAAAGGAAGTGAGTTGTTTTAAAGAACTTAGTCCTTTTAGAAACATTTAGAGCAAAACCCATCTGAAGTCCTGCCTCCTTATTCCCTTGCTCTTCTGAGCATTTTGCTCTGCAGCTGCCTGCATTTCTTTCTGCAGCAGCCCCTGTGGATTACAGTGCTACCTACCAGCATGGCAGAACCTCAAGGGGGCCAGGATGACAGCTGGGCTGCTCACTCTTTCTTTTTTTTTTTTTACTTTATTTTATTTTTTTAAATGCATGTACAGTGTTTTCTCTTATGGAGATCTCTTTGTTTCTGTGCTTTCTTTCCTGTGGAAAGGAAGTATCATAGATTGGTGGGTTTTTAACCCATCACCTCTTGTGTTCAAAAGCATAGGAGTATCACACTGCGGTATTTCGTGGAACAGGAGATTGGCTTGTGAGTGTATGAACAGAAAGGGACTGGTTTCCCCCCCCACCCCCCATGTGTGTATGATGGTGGATTGCTAAAGACACTTTATTGACATGTGTATCTTCCAGTTAGAGAAGGAAACTCTGTTCATGAAGACTGGAGCAAAGGCTGAAAGCAGGGAGACCCTGTCTGGGCTGTTGTTGCCGATTGTGACCTTTCTGCTGCTGTGATTCTGGGAGACCCAGCAGCCATCTGCGGCAGGGTTAAGGCTGCTCTACTTGGATGGAGCAAGACAGCATTTACTTTCATGGATCTGCCCAGTGTACCATAGCTGAACAGTGTGCTATTTCTGGTAGGTGCATGCGGGGAGGCTGATTTGCCTTATCTGTTAATGGGAAGGGTGCTAATGCTCTGGAGGATTCCTGTCATTCTTGAGATGGAAGTTGGTCTGGGCTTTCACAAAACAGAGCCTTGATATTTATAACAAAAAAACCCAAGGTGTGAGGTGCTAATGTGGCCTCACCTCCTACTGAGCAGTAGCTCTCCAAACTACTTCTCTTGGTGGTTGTTCTTGGGACTGTTGTTGCTGAAGTAGGATCAGCTGTATAGAAGCAACTCCTTTCTTTGCTATGGGGTGGCTCCTGGCTTATGTGTTTTTGGATCAAAATCTGGCTAGGCATTTGGGTATATCCCTTTCTTTTTTGAAGCTTCTGGATGACTTTTTCAGTTCTTCATCTCCCTGCTACTCCTAAGCTCCAGCAGGGACAGTCTGGGTCTAGTCATCAAGTATGGGATGAATAGAGATGTTCCTATCGTGGCATGTTTCTTAAGGGTGCTGTAGCCATAGTCAGTGAGACAGGCTGGGAATCACTCGGTACGAAAAGGAATTAGCTGGATATAATGACTATCCCTCTCTAGAGGTGTTTGTCTAAGCGTATATAAACCGTAGTCAGCATGCAGCATGGCGAGTGCATGGGATGTGCATTTTTAAGCTAGCGTAACCAAGCAGAGAAATAGTTTGAGTGCAGGGGGATGCCTCAGAGTAACTTCTCTGGAGAGAACACAGTAAAATGTGCCACCTAAATGGTGAGTAGTTGTGGTTCTTTCAGACATGACTTAACATGTCCATGTGCAGAGGGAAGAAATATTTGAGAGCTTTGCAGTGTGCTTTTCAAAAGATAGTAGTAGATATTTCAGCAAAGCTCATGCTAGGAAGTTTCTAAGGGAAGATTTGCTGTGAAGAGCATTCAAGGAGGCTTGGTTTGGAGGTGCAGAGGTGAACATGCTGCAGTTTCATTGGCAAGGAGCATGCCTCTTGCTGACATGTCTCATGGTGGGCACTTGTGATTTCTCCCTGTTTGAAGTGGTTAGTTGCATTGGATTGGCGGGGAGGAAGTTGAAGTACTCTATTTTCCTTCAGTGATGTTGAAATTANGGGAATAATATAAGCCACAGGCAGAAAACGTATTCCAGTTTTGCTGTAACTAACAAGCTCTTATTTTTCAAATATCACACTGTAACATTATGCTTTACGAGTCTGAAGTAAGCATTTTAGCAAAACTGAGTGCTCATTCACTGGCTTCTACATCCCACTGAAACTCAGTGCTTTGCAAGTGCTTTCTGTTCCACAGAACTTCTGGTTTTTTTTTTTTTTTTTTTTTTTTTTTTTTTNGTGTTGCCATTTCATGATCTCGCCATAAAGTGGTGTGTTAAAACAGGATGCCTTTGTCCGTGCTCAGGCGCCGCCGTTTTGAGGGGGGGAGTTGGCAGGAGGGAGCGGGTGGCTGGTGCTTACAGGCCCCCGGAGGAATCAGGCAAAATGGTGCCCATTCATGGGGCCCTAGTAGTAAAGTATACCTTCCCCAGTGTTTCCCTGCTGTTTTACTTTGGCTCTGCTAATTGCCCAAGCTGTGAAGAGCTCCTGTCTCTTTGTGCTCAAGGATATTTTGGGTAGTTGAAGGTGGAGTGCCTCCGCCATCTTCCCTGCGGTCTCTGAGCAGCAATGAGAGCATGGAGGTCCTGAGCGGTGGAGCTGCTGGGGAAGTCCTGCTTGTCCCATCACAAGTGTTGCTGAATCCAGGCTGACCCTGTGCTGATCAAGCTTTGGTGGTAGGGGCCTTGTGTCCCGTGGTAAATAGGTTCAGCAAAACATAACTTTTGAGACCAAGCCGTACTCAGCCGTGACTCTAGGTAGGCACAGCGCAATTGCCTTGGCTGACTTTCTGGTGCATGTGGCTTTTGGGCAATGGGAAGGGGAATGTGGCAATGGAGGGCTCTCACTATGCTGCATTCAGCGATTGCTTTCCTTTAGGTATTTTTGGGCTGTCTCGCTACTAAACCCCCAGTAGACTTGCTGGAGTGCGATGGTTCTTGAAGTCCTATGCAGTTTCACTTGGGAATTGTGGATATATGATAAAACTCACAGTGGATGGGGGAAGGATTTCCTCTCTCCTTGATAAAAATAGTCTTTGGCTAAGGAGGAATTGCATTTCCCAGAAACTTAACTTGATGCACTGGGCAAAAATTGGCCTGCTGGGAAGTGTTTGCTGCAGACTTGCTCATGAGCTCCCAGAGGGTAGGTGTGTTGTACCATCTCTGACGGCTACTATCTTCTCAGCATTTCAGCTGTATGTGGGATGTGGGAGGGGAATATTCCATAGAAATCAGTTGTTGGCTGTGGATTAATTTCTCTGAGAATTTTGGAAATTAGTTTTGGATATTTGGAGCTAAAGACTAACTGGTGTCTGGGGCTGTTGTCCTTGTCAGAAATGAAGAGTAGCAAAAGGAGGAAAGTGAGTACCCAAGATTACATACATTTCTGATGTTAAAATGTACATATTTTGTACACTGCGAGAGAGGTAGATTTTTGTTCTGCTTTGCAGTTCTCCCTTAAAAAAATAAATAAATTACACTTTCTTTGAGCTGTTTATTTATTTGCAAAACAAAGCAATTGTGTTGTCCTCTTTGATGTTTTATTAACCCAAAATTAGTCCAGAGGTATGTATGTAGGAGGACTTGATGGGAAAACCGATTACCAGGCAGTGTGGATGAGGGAGCTGTTGCTGCTCCTCCTGGCCCTGTAGTGTTTACAGCAAGCAGAAGTTGCGGTGGGACCAGCCTGGCTATAGGCTGTTCTGGAGGTGTAGGGTGACTGTATACTCCAGGATGCTGTCTGACGTTCTTTTCAAATTAATTGGTAGGGTTTAATAATGAACAACGCTTCCTCCTGCGGTAACAGTACCATACCCCTGCAGCAGGTACTGATTCTCACAACGTATGCAGTCTCTGATTCCTTATGGGTCAGAGGGAGAACAAAGTTGTCCCTGTTTCCTGAATGCAAGTTGTATTTTGACAGGTAAGATGATGTAACAGCAGAAATGCGATTTTTACAAGTTTTGGGTGCTGGGTTATGCATACCAGACTGGTTTTGTTACTAAGTCACATTAAATAGGGGAACTTAAATGAATGTATTGTTGCTGTGTCGGAGAAGAACTCCATCTCAAGTTAATCAGTAAAGACTCGGTTCTAAGTCAGTAATATGCTTGCTTATCATTTCTTCCTACTTAAAAAAGGGTTGTAGTGATTCTGGTGTTTCGGACCATGGGGAATGAAAGCATTCAAAATATGAGCTGTGGTCCTCTTACTTGCCGGTTACCATAGAAATCTAAATAAAGAATGCTCTGCAAATAGTGCAAATATAGCATCTAACTTTCACAGCTCTCACTTTCTTAAAAAGACATGCCGTTGTTCAGATTTCTGTAGTAACTGATCAGTAAGGGCTACTGCACACAATCTGAATAACTTTGCTGTAAAAGTGCTGTATTTACACTATTTGCAAACTATTCTCAGTATCAGAGAACTTTTCCGCTGCTTTGCCTTCTTTATAAGAGCTGCAAAATGCTCAAGATTTTTTGGATTATGAATAAGTCACTTCCAGAACTGTTCCTATAATTCCAGTGGGAGATGTGACTCAGTGACATGCACAGCAGCCAGCTTAAAGCTGCAGCTAGAAATCAGAAAGCAACAAGATGTCTTGTCTGGAAATGTGCTGCTCTTCTGGGAACCGCTGAGACTCTCCCATGGTCTGGCTTTTTAACTCAACTTGTTGCATAGCTGAAGAATGGGGAATGGAGGCGAGCTGGCTTTTGGGTGTCTTTGGCCTCTGCAAATGGCATGGTCTGACTTAGGTCACAAACTGACTTGCCCTAACATCCTTTTAGGAGCTGAGAGTTGTTGCAGAGTAAAGCTGCTCCAGGTTTCCCTTGCTGTCCTTAAGAACACATAATCTACATGTCTTATCTGGTTGGGCCTGATGGTATTTTCACCACTTTTCATTGGTTTCAAAGTAAATATTAAGACTTCTTCTTCTTTTCTTTCTTCTTTTTTTTTTTTGAAAGCAGTCACTGTGGTTTCATCACTTTTAATCTGTTTCCAGTCATCTCATATAATGTAAATCACTTTCACATTCCACTGATCTTTATTTTTTTATTTATTTATTTTCCTAGGGCTGTCTGGCTGGTAGTAGTAACCTCCTTGCAGAAAGAGAGCTAAGCATGTAAGAATTTTAAATGAGTTTCCATCTGGTGTTGTTTTTGGCTTGGTAACAGGAATAAAAATGTTTTGCATTTTTACAAAGCAGAGGATTTTTTTTCTCCTGATAATTAAAAACTGAATGTAAAAAGAAAAATGGAAATTTACAGATTTCCAGAGCCAGGTCACTGAGCTGTGCTCTTACATCAGCACGAAGCTGAGGGAAACCAAAAAGCATTAGCTCTACGTGATATATGGGCAAACTGGGGATTTTTATGGGCAAGTCTGAGCTGGTATGGCTTCCCAATAGCTTTCTAAGCAATGTAGCTGTATTCCTGAGATGCTGTGCTCTTGGAAGTTTTTAAGTTAGCTCTACTAGTCATCTGTAATTAAACCAAATACAGTTCCCACACCTACATCACGATCATGTGTTGGACTGGATAATTCTGTGCAGTACTTCTTTGGGTGTCCAATAGCCTGCATCTGACCTGCTGGGCCTGTCCTGCATCTTGGTGCAGGTTTGGAGAAAACCAGGCAGCCATTCTGGATGGGAAGTTTAATGCCACTTTCTTGAATTTTGTATTTTTTTTCTTACTGCTCCCACTTGTCACCTTGCCCCGTGGCTCTGGCTGGGTGAGGTGGTTGGTTGGCACTTCTTGTCTGGGGAGCACTGAGGCTTTTGCAGATGTTGTTGATTTTGCTGTATTTGGTGAGAAAACGTAGGCACCTTTTAAATGAATGGGATAGTGTTGCATGAGGACAGTGTTGGGAGGTCTGCTTTTCTTTCTCAGTGATTGTGTCGTTAATTCAGTGGGTTTGGTGCTGCTCAGTTGCTGTCCTTTGGCTCTGCACTGTGCATGCTGTGGAAATGGCCATGGAGGGTGCTTCACCTTTGTGTCATTCTGGTCTGGTCTGACCAATGTGCCTAGCTTGAGGTGCCTTTGTAGAGAAATCAGACACCTTCCCGTGGAGGATTGGTGCCTGAATGTACCTCTGAAAGCGAGGAGGAATAATACAGGCATTGTTCACCATGGCTGAGATAATTTCTTTTTGAGTTCAGAGGGATCTGGGGGACATATTTATTATTTAATGGGCATTTGATAATGTTTCAAGTCTGTTTTCTTGACGTCCTGCCAAAAAAAAAAAAAGTTGATTTGGTAGCAATTTTACAAAAATTTTGTGTTAAACTGATCTGAACTCAAAGTGATTTTTTTTAATGGATCTGCAATTTTGCTTTTTTTTTTCCCATGTCTTGCTTTCTAAAAAGCCTACTCAGCAAATCTAGCAACTATTATATCAGTTGATGATTAGCTGTGTTTTTTAGACTCATGCAAGAATAGTAGATGGTGGAATTTTAGCTAAGCATTTCTTTCCTTAGATTTGTGCTAATATGGTGTTGCATTTCTTTTCTTCCACTAACTCATCAAAATTGAAGGCACTTATCACTAAGGCATAATATGATAAAGAAAAGTTGAATTTGGATACAGCCCTGCCATATAATTACAGTCTAGTGCACCAATCTAAATGTAGCTTGAAATCCACTCTAATTGCATTTGAAACAATTTCAGCTGCAAACTAATAGTATGCTTTTCTTGACTTCTGGTTTATACATGGCATTTGACTGCTTGTAGCTATTGGCTCTTTTTCTGTCCTCACAATAAAGAAATTTCTCATTTAATATTTAATTATTTAATAAATTTATTATTTATATTTCAGTTTCCTCAACATTTACCAAATTCAAACATTTTTAGGTTAAGGGCTCTTCCATGTTCCCCTCTACGAAGGAACAGAGATTCACAAAACAGCACAGAATTGCTAAACTGAAGGTTAGAAAATAAAGGTGAAAATTTTTCAAGTCCTCAGCTTCCGACTTCAGTGAGAGTGGGGAGGTCAATGCGAGATCTGCCTGCACTACTCATGAGCCATGTCCAGTGTCATGGTTTAACCCCAGCCAGCAACTAAGCACCACGCAGCCGCTCACTCACTTCTCCCCCACCCAGTGGGGTGGCGGAGAAAATCGGGAAAAGAAGTAAAACTCATGGCTTGAGATAAGAACGGTTTAATAGAACAGAGAAGAAGAAACTAATAGTGATAATAATAACAGTAATGAAATGACAACAGTAATAATAAAAGGTTTGACATTTTTAAGTGATGCACAAAGCAATTGCTCGCCACCTGCTGACTAATGCCCAATTAGTCCCTGAGTGGTGATCCCCCCCAGCCCCACTCCCCCCAGTTTATATACTAGATGTGATGTCACATGGCATGAAATACCCTGTTGACCAGTTTGGGTCAGCTGCCCTGGCTGTGTCCCCTCCCAACTTCTTGTGCCCCTCCAGCCGCCTTGCTGGCTGGGCATGAGAAGCTGAAAAATCCTTGACTTAGTCTAAACACTACTTAGCAACAACTGAAAACATCCCTGTTATCAACAATCTTCTCATACTGAATCCAAGATATAACACTGTACCAGCTACTAGGAAGACAATTAACTCCATCCCAGCCGAAACCAGGACATCCAGGTATGCAGGACATACCTTAGCATGGTGATGAATGAGGCGGTAGAGTTATGCTGCTTTCAGAGAAATGATACTGGTTTTTTCTGTATGTGTTCATTTTTACATTACATAACTTGAAGTGTCAAATGAAATCACCAAAGTTTGCAGCCCTGTGGTTTTAAGAACTGTATGTAGGTGTGTAAGCCATTCAGTTTTGGGTGCTGCAGAAGTAAGAGCTTCAACTGAATTTCTTCAGTTACAATTGAAACCGACAGAGGATGAGTGTATATGGGTACAGAAGGCTTTCTGGGAGAGGAGTCCTCACAGACTGAAGAGCATCCTTTTAGCCAAATGGCTCTGAGTAGAATGAAAATTAATATTACAGCTAAGCCAGTAAGTTACTGTTGGAAGAGGCTATCCTTATTTCTTTTTTTTTTTTTGGTGGTGTTTCTTTTCCACATGTTGCATGATGTGGCCCTGCCCCCTTGTTTCAGCTAGCTCTGTTTTTTGTTTTGTTTTGTTTGTTTTTTTTTTTTTTAAATCAGTCACTGGGAGTTAAATACAGTGTCTGGGTTTGTCCTACTCCCTCTACCCCCCTGCGTGTTCTGCTAGGTTAATTCCCTGTGTAGGCTCCCTGCCCAATTAATTGGGTGCCAGAACAAGCACGGGAGGATCAGGTGGTGTGAGAAACCTCGCCTTAGCCCCCACGTAGTCTGGGAGGCTCAGGGTGTGCTGAGCCCACCAGGTAAGGGGGAACCCCACTGAACAGAATTGCTCTGAAAATCCAAATTAAAGCATTTTTTTATAAAAGGGGAGAAGGACCCATTGCAGAGTAGCAAAACTTGCATAGTTCTGTTGTTTCAGTGGGCACAGAGGTGTTGGGTTTTGGATGCATTGGGTTTTATTTTTTCAGAAACATCCAAAGTTTCTTGGGATAGGGAAGAGATGATCTGTCAGGGCTCTTGCAAACTGGGTTTACCAAACTGAAGACAGACATTGAAATGCAGTGGCTATTCATCTGCTTTCAGCACTTCATAGTAGGTAAAAATGCAGCTTTCTACTCTTAAATCCTTAGTATCTAGCTGTGTATTGCCTTTGCTGCTGTTTCTGATCTGTGCTCCTGATTGGCTGGTAATCCTGTTGGTTATTTTATGCCTGTGTTGTGGGTGTGAATTCCCAGAGGTATTAGTCCTTTGGGTTTGCTTTCAGGTATGACGAGGAGGCTGACCTGTGTTGCATGCTCACAAGAAACAGTGCTGTGAGAAATTGCCCCTTGCCTATACAGAACCTGGGTTTTCCTCCAGCAGCAGAGTGGTTACTGAGCCTTTTTTATTCACCTCGTTTTCTTCTTCTGACAACGTAAATATACACTAATTATCCTGTTGATTAGATGGTTCAATTTCTTGTTCATTTTAAATTGCAGCCATTCTGTGCCACTCCCAGTTTAAGGACCTTTGGCACCAGTTTGGCCTTGAGTTTTGCAAACATCAGATACACATTATACTGTAGTAACCTGTCAAAAAAGAAAGTGCTGCAAAACGTGAATGGACTTTGAGAATAAATGTTTTTAATACTTCTCTAGTGTAAGCATCAGCAGTATAAAGCTTTTGTGCTGTGTAAGACTGCTGCAGTTGGTATTAGGTTTAAATCAGTCATTGCATTTGACAGCTATTCTGGCAGCCGGTACTCGCAGTTGAGTACGCTGCAGCGGCAGCATCTCTGGGGAGAGCTAAGATGATGTGCATGAGCTCAGGTCTCTCCCTTTCACCATGAAAGATTCATCCTTTCGTGGAACTTTGCATCAGTGTTAGACGATTTGGAAAAGCCTGTATAAGTAGGTGCATTTTGATAATGTTATTTAGATGTCATAGATGTTGTCCTGGAAGGATCTGGTTATATCCTGTAAGACACTGAGCATCATCTCCTGCAGTTGCTAAGGGAAAATTGTGGTTCATGACGCCTTAACAATTGATCAGTCTTGAGCTGTTTTTACTATTTCTTGATCTAAAACAAGAAGTTCACTTAATTTGCTGCACGTTTGCTCACAACTCAACCATAGTGTAGTAAAATGATTCAGGATTAAAACCTGATTTTTTACCCTGTTTTGAGATGTCTTGCTGTTGGAAATTGCTTCTGTGGATTGCAGTGTTGATCGCTAGAGAGCTGGTGCAGTAGTTAATTGAAAGACTAGCTCTGTTAGGAAAGCAATAGCTCCTTACACACTCCAGTCATTGGCTCGGATATATACATTATCCTGTAGTTTGTAAATTGTTCATTCTCAGGTTTATTGCTGTTCACAGTTGGCGTTCCACCAAACAGAGCAACTAAATGGATTGCTTTAGAAGAAATGCTATCAGGTCAGGGACCATTTATAGACCCTTGGGTTTTCTGAGTTAAGATTAATCCTAACATTAGCTTTGTGCTTCACTCAAATGTGGGTATTTATTACCTGTTTATTCTTACCCCTCAGAATGTTAAACTGATACAGTAGATTTGTTTTGTTACTAGCTAGCATAAATTGCTGCTTCATTTATCACTTAAACAATCTTTATATAGCTGCTTTTTTGTTTGTTTGGTTGTGGGTTTGTTTGTTTGTTTTGTTATAAAGTGCCTTACCTTTATCTGAGATGAAGGAAACCATAAGAGCACAAAGTAACAGCATAGCTTAGGTTTACTGATGATAATGTGTACTTGTGTATTATCTTTCATCAGTGGCTCTGGAGTTGTTTTGCAGACTTTCAGCAAGCCTCTCCTGTCCTGGAAATTAGGAGTTAAGAATATCCGAAGATGTGTGATTCTAGGCAGCAAGCTGCATTACAACAGTAGGTGACAGTAGGCTCTTCACTCATCTTGCCTGCTTCATGTGGGCAGGTTTGGCTGAATTCCTGAAGATCCATCTTATCTTGCAGGGGCTTTGGTGTAAGAATGAATGGTTAGTCTGAGTCTCCTCTGACTGTTGAGATACTCTTATTTGTGAGTAATGGGTGACTTAAGTTTTGCGTGACTCTTATGTATCGTTTACTGGTTTATCACTTTCTTGCACCTTGCTATGGTTCTCTGGTTTGGAAGTTGTGGAGCGGAGAACTCTTCTGACTTCGTGTTTTGTGCACAGGATATACCTCAATGGAGGATCTCTAAGCAGTGTCAAAATGAGTTACTAACACACTTGTAAAGGATGTTACAGGTTCTCTCTCCCAGGTTGTTTTAACACACCTGTCAAGAAGCCATGGTGTGGTTTCGGTTTCAGCCCAGCCAGTAACAAAGCACCACGAAGCCCCTCACTCACCCCCCACCCCTTCCCCTGGCCACGGTGGGATGAGGAGAAAATCCAAAGGCAGGCTCGTGGGTCGAGACAAGGACTGGGAGAGATCACTCCCCACTTACGGTCATGGGCAAAAGACAGGCTTAACTTGGGGAAGAAACAAAATCAATTTAATTTACTACAAGTCAAATCAAAACAAGGATATTGGGAAGTAAACCCAAACCTCAGAACACCTTCCCCCCCCGCCATCCCGCCTTCCCGGCTCCACTCCACTGCCGATTCTTTCTACCTCCTCCCCCCGGCGGCACAGGGAAACAGGGGATGGGGGTTGAGGTATGCTCGCCACACATTGTCTCTGCCACTCCTTCCTCCTCAGGAGGAGGACTCCTCCTCCTCACTCATCCCCTGCTCCACCGTGGGGTCCCTCCCATGGGAGACAGTCCTTCACGAACTTCTCCAGCATGGGTCCTTTCTGCGGGCTGCAGTTCCTCACAAACTTCCCTGGAGTGGGTTCTGTCCGCGGGCTTCAGTTCTTCCCAAACTTCCCTGGCGTGGGTCCTTCCCGCGGGCTTCTCTCCAGTCTCACACTGCTTCAGCGCGGTTTTTACCATGGAGTTACCGCCATCTTCACGAGCCTCCGCTCCCCCATTCACCCCCATGGGCTGCAGGGGGACAGCCTGCCTTCTCACCACGGGCTGCAGGGCCATCAGCCTCCTCAGGCGCCCCCTCCTCCCCCTCCTTCTTCACTGACCTCAAGTATCTGCAGAGGTGTTCCTCTCACATTCCAATCCCACTACCCACTGCAGGTTCCCCTTCTTAAATATGTTCTCCCAGAGGTGCTACCACCACCACTGATGGGGTCGGCCTGGGCCAGAGGTGGGTCTGACTTGCAGCTGGGGGAGATTCTGGCAGCTTCTCACAGGAGCCACCTCTGCAGCCCCCTCCCCCACTACCAAGAAAAAAAACAACCACTGTGCCACACAAACCCATAACACATGGGTACTACTTGTGGTGGTTGTGGTTTTTAGTAGGTTTGTAAATGATCCTACAGTGAGCTTAAGCAATTTGTACAAGGCCCCTCTTACTGTTAGTAGTAAAATAAAATCCTTGATCTTCTATTCTCTGAGCTGTTACTTTGTGTTTAGCCTCAGCTATGATTTTTCATTAGCTTAATATTTAAAGCAATCTCATAAGTGGTGCTGTTTCAACTGATAAATCAAAACAACAAAAAAATAGAGATGCCTGTAAGTATTAGGTAAGTTGTAGCTAATTAATAGGAATACACCTCACAGCTGAATGGTTGCAGGTATTTTTTACCTTTTACAGTACTTGAGAGGGTGGTTCAGCCTAAGGAAGTCTGAGGTGTATTGGCATTGCAGGTGTGGTCTCTTTCTGTGGAAAAAAGGAAACTTTATCCTTGCCTAAACTGCATCTCTGAAGGAGAGATGGAGGCTTGAGAAGTTTTAAGTGCAAAAGAAGAATCTGGTCTTTTAGCACTATCAGGTGAAATAAAATAACTTGTTTAAAACCTCTGTAGTATGTGTCTTTTTTCCAACTGTAATCACTGTTCTTATGTTTCATTACCTCCAGTAATAACCATCACTTTTTTCTTTTTGTGTAAAACTTGACTGCCACCTTTACTCTGAACAAGGCCCTACTGTAGCTATCTATATATGGGTGAATAAGCTACATTCTCTGTCATGGGGAAGGTCTGCAGTAAAAAGGTGTTTGTATGTGATTTCGTTAGATTTAGTTTCTAGCTGTTATTTTATTTAGTAAAATTTAGAAATAGCTTTGCTTGTGTAACAGACAAATTGGGAGAAAAGTGTTTTCAACAGTTATCTTTAAAGGAATTGCATTTGTTGTAGATATGTGAAGGCAATACAGTATTTTGAACTTTTATGGTACCTTGTATCTTCATCAGGCGAAGATAGGCTTTGTCTAAGTTGGGTTAATTTATACCATCAGTGGTGTTTTTCATGCATCATAAAATTGATGTTAATGTCAAAGCAACAGTTGTACTTCTTAAATGAAAAATGGTAAACAGAATTTTTAGTCACTATTTAAAACCAAACCTTTCTTCACAGCTGGACAGAAAACACAGCATATGTTTGGAAAAGGCAGACTGCTACACTGTGTATTTTTATTTACAGGCGGATGCCCTCTGTTTCTTTGTGATGTGTAAGTTAAACTCCAAGAACAAAGTTTTGAAGTAGTTGGTTAGGCTATCCAAGGTATAAACAGAGTTTGTTTTGTAACTTGTTGGATGGCACTGGAGTTCAGAAAGGGTAGGGGAAGGCAAGCGTGGCGCTGGCTGTAGCCTGGGCTGCAGGGGGAGGCCTGACAGCACCTTGATCTAATGGGCCTCTGACTGTATTGGGTTTGCGTGGCAAGGTTTTGGTAGCAGGGGGGCTACAGGGGTGGCTTCTGTGAGAAGCTACTAGAAGCTTCCCCTGTGTCTGATAGAGCCAATGCCAGCCAGCTCCAAGATGGATATGCAGCTGGCCAAGGCCAAGCCCATCTTCGACAGTGGTAGCACCTCTGGGATAACATATTTAAGAAGGGGAAAAAACCACCCCTGTGCAACTGCAGCTGGAGAGAGGAGTGAGAATATGTGAGAGAAACAGCCCTGCAGACCCCAAGGTCAGTGAAGAAGGAGAGCGAGGAGGTGCTCCAGGCACTGGAGCAGATTCCCCTGCAGCCTGTGGTGAAGATGATGAGGCAGGGTGTCCCCCTGCAGCCCATGGAGGTCCACGGTGGAGCCCAAGGAGGACCCCACGCCAGAGCAGGTGGATGCCTGAAGGAGGCTGTGACCCTGTGGGAAGCCTGCGCTGGAGGAGGCTCCTGGAAGGACCTGTGGACCCATGGAGAGAGGAGCCTACCCTGGAGCAGATTTTCTGGCAAGACTTGTGACCCTGTGGGGGACCCATGCTGGAGCAGTTAGTGAAGAACTGCAGCCTGTGGGAAGGACTCATGTTGAAGTTCTTGGAGAACTGTCTCCTGTGGTCCCATGGGAGGGACCGCATGCTGGAGCAGGGAAAGAGAGTGAGGAGGAAGGAGCAGCAGACAATATGTGATGAACTGACCTCAAGCCCCATTCCCCAGCCCCCTGTGCCACTTGAAGGGAGGAGGTAGAGAAAATCAGGAGTAAAGTTGAGCCTGAGAAGAAGGCGGGGGGGGGAAGGGGTTTTTAAGATTTGGTTTTATTTCTCATTACCCTACTCTGATTTGACTGGTAATAAATTAATTAATTTTTCTCCCCAAGTTGAGTTTGTTTTGCCTGTGACTGTAATTGCTGAGTGATCTCCCTGTCCTTATCTCAATCCATGAGCCTTTTGTTATGTTTTCTCTCCTCTGTCCAGTTGAGGAGGGGGAGTGGCTTTGGTGGGCACTTGGTGTCCAGTCAGGGTCGACCCACCACAGTGACCTGGCTTTGGAAGAAAGGTGCTAATTTGAAGGAAAAGAGGACTGCCATCTTGAAAGAAGCCTTTTTGCCCATTTTAATGTCAGCATTGGTCTGTCCCGAATTAGTGAAGTGAGGAGATGGTTTGGCTTCATTTTTTTACCTGATAGCCTTTTTTTTTGAGAAGCATAAGTGATTACAAATAAGCCATCAGAACATACATGGCAGAATTGAAATTACTTAAAAGTATTCTTTACCAAGAGGGAAGTGGATGTGACCCTGGCAAGGAAACGCTGTCGCCGGTCTGGGAGGGTTGGTGTCTGTTGCACCTGAGACAGGGGAAATGTGCCAGACGACTCGAGTAACACTTATTTCGTCTCTTGGGGTATGTTTTATTTAAGCCATCATAATAGAAATCTTTGCTTGGCTTATACAAAGCACAGTCACTTCCTTTCCTGGTTGTTAGGAATCACAGAATCAGCTCAGTTATGGATTTTTTTGGGTATTACAGGATTTTTGGAAGTCATCTTGTGAAAAAGGTGGCAACTACGTGTGGGTTTTTAACTGTTCTCCTCTTCCTTATCACCAGTTTCTTATACAGAAGTGGGAAGAGAAGCTGCTGGTGCTTTTTGGTCTGTCAACCCTCTGGAAGTGCCTCTTTGGGTTGTGTGTTCAGTCTTCATTAGGTGTGAGGTAGATTACCCCATTCTCAGCTAATGCAGCACCATAGTCAACTTACTCTTGCCATAACTTAGCTAGATACCCCACGCTGTTAGGTTTGAAAGCTCTGCTTTTGCTGACTGTACCAGCCACATTAGGACTGTGTTAAATTTAAACATAAATCTTCATGTCCCTGTATGATGACCAACAAAGAAGGATGTAGTTTGTAATCCAGTGATCTGCTGCCAGTCAATGACCTCTGCAGTGTACATTTTGCATACAGGTATCCCTAATTGGACTTCATCTTCTAGAGTAGTGTTTCATTGAGTATGGTGAGCTTTTAAAAGTATTACGTATTTTCTGCTGGTTTGATACAGTGATCTTGCAAAAAGCTGAGCAGCAAAGCCTGTCTGTTAGGAATACTTGCTCAATGGCAGTAACTGGGTTTTTTAATAATCCTCTGGGTTAAGGTTTAAACATACAGCAGTATGCCTGTGTGATACTAATTAGGGATATTTTTTTTTTGGTAACTAGAAATAGATTTTTTTTTTTCTTTCTTTTAGCAGACTATCTTTAGGTGAGTTCACAAGCTGCTTGTTAGAAGTACAGACTGAAACAGGATTAATTGGAAAGATGATCAGTAATAAATTCCCAGGACATCAGGTGGCAGATGATGATTGGCACAAATGCACTGGGAATTTTAAGGCATTCTCTCAAATCAGGTTTTAAACACGTATCCATATTGGCGTATTATAAGAAAGGTGTGTGGTGGTTTTTAAAAAATTATTTACGTAGTGCATTGATTTCTCTAAAAAATTTGATTTGATAAAGACCTGGCCAAATGTATATGTAACTGAACAGGAGTATAAAAACCCCCACTGGTGTTAATTTTGGAAACAATGCAGAATCCTAGCCCTGCTGATTTCACTGGGAACAGGTTTTGTCTGCTCATTACTGCTGTGAGCAAGGTTTCCCCCTGTTATGGGTTTGTGTGGCGTGGTTTTCCTTGGTGGCAGGGGAGGGGGGCTGCAGAGGCGGCCCCTTTAAGAAGTTGCTGGAAGAATTCGCTGCCCCAAAATGTCGGACCCGCGCGCCAAAATGTCGGACCCGCCTCTAGGCGGGGAGTGACGGTGGTAGCGCCTCTGGGAAACATATTTAAGAAGGGGAACCGGTAGTGTGGGGGGGGAAACCTGAGAGGAACATCGCTGCCGACACTGGAATCATGGAAGTGGAGGGGGAGGAGGAGGAGCCTGAGGAGGCTGATGGCCCTGCAGCCCAGGGGGGTGAACGGTGGAGCGGAAGCTCCCGAAGGTGGCCGTAACCCCATGGTAAAAACCGCGCTGAAGCAGTGTGAGACGGGAGAGCAGCCCGCGGAAAGGACCCGCGCCAGGGGAGTTCGGGAAGAACTGAAGCCCGCGGAAAGGATCCGCACCAGGGAAGTTTGTGAGGAACTGCAGCCCGCGGAAAGGAACCACGTTGGAGCAGGGAACGAGAGAGGAATCTTCCCCCTGAGGAAAGAAGCGGCAACGACGATGTGTGGCGAGCTGACTCAACCCCCATCCCCGATTCCCCTGCGCCGCCGGGGGGAGGAGGTAGACAGCATCGGTAGTGAACTGAGCCGGGAAGGCGGGAGGGGTGGGGGGAGGTTGTTCTGATGTTTGGTTTCCCTTCCTAATACCCTTGTGTTTTGTTTCTGTTTTGATTTGTAGTAAATTAAATTGATTTTGTTTCTTCCCCAAGTTGAGCCTGTCTTTTGCCCATGACCATAAGTGGGGAGTGATCCCTCCCAGTCCTTGTCTCGACCCACAAGCCTGCCTTTGTATTTTCTCCTCATCCCAACGTAGCCAGGCGAGGGGGTGGGGGGTGAGTGAGGGGCTTCGTGGTGCTTTGTTACTGACTGAGCTGACCTGAAACCACGACACCCCCTCACACCAAAGCATTCTCCATTGATTTAAGACCATGCTTAAATTACTGTGACTGAAAGTACCTTTGCCTGTGGCCCTGTCTTCCTTGGGAAGGAATGCAGAATGCTTCCCTGGTTTCTGTTACATTTTCTAAACTTCAGTTGCCTTTGAGCTATCGTGTTGGCGCTTTCTTAACCTTTATTTTTATTCTAATACTATTGTGACTATTGCATAAACTGGTCAAGTTGCAGGAGCACTGGCATCTCTTAGTCATGTAAATATTTCTCTGACCAGGTATCCAGTGTATAGGGACTTCCATGATGTTTCTCTAAGTGAAACCCCATTGCTGCTTGTTGCGCTCCACCTCCTGCACCTGCTGAAACTCCTAGGGCTTCTGGGTATTGCCCAGCCTGGCTGATGTTTCTCACAAAAGGCATCTCTTTAAAAATGCTTGTTACTGTGGACAGTGTATGCCAGATACTTCTAGATCCTTGGTGGGGGGTGACACATGGCACTTTTGCTTGTCTGATGTTGGGGTCACCCTTTGCTTCCTTTCCTAGGTGGCAAGGAGTGAGCAGGGCTGTCCTTATGTCTGCTACTTCATCCTCCTTCTGGGCCTTCAGTGAAGGAGGAGGATCTATTTGTCTGTGCTGAAATTACATCAGGCTGCCATTTGAAATTTATGCAAACCCATGTGTGGATTTCTGTAAGCTTCAGACATGACCTCAATGAGATTTTTTTTTTTTTTCCTTCCCCTTCCTATTTTTAAACAACACTGAAAACCTAGAGTGGGTAAGGCAAGAGTCAAACACACTGGTGAGGTTACATGTGTCATCTGAGTCATTAGTGCTGGTGGTGTTCCTAGCCTGTCGCATGTGCCCGATTGTGACATCTTTTCAATGAAGTTTAAAAGTGTGGTGAAAGATTATGGGCACAGTTTTGCATCACTTTGGACTGCTCCAAAATTAACGTTTTAAAAGCTGCTGCCAACAGCAACTATTAAAGGGTGTCTGTCCATCTTCAAGCTATTACAATGTGCCTTTTCCTCCTTCCTGGCACTCTTGTGGCCTCCTATCCAAGCTGAGCAATTTGAGGACCCAGCTGAAAACTAACCCCTCGAAGAAGATGCATCCATGTGACAGTGTCACTGTGATGAGGTGGCTGAGCCAGTCTAAAGGCCAACTGCTGCTGAAAGGGACAGTTGGCTTAAATCAGTGTAGATGTAAAACTGTACTGTTATATAAAATGTTTCACTCTGCTGGTTGTGGAGGAGCAACTTTGACTTTTACTTTCTGCAGCTGAATATATGTGGAATGATTCCTTAAGCTAAGGTGAGCATTGCCTGTTTATGCTCAGAGTTTAACCTGTTGAGTCCAGGACTCTATTCCATTTAAGTTCTGCCTGCATGAAGTTAAAGACAGTTCGAGCTCTTGTTTATGCATATTTCGAGTTTATACTGTGCTTAATAGCGATACTAAATTTCACTGTTGCTTTTGACGATGGGAATAAGTTGATTTTAAATGAACACTCTGAGTTGGCTGGCCTTGCAGGCTTCTACAATGTGTGCCTGTGTCCATCCACATGCATACTTACATATATATGCATGCACACTCGCACATGACTAACAGGAAGTCTTGGAGCCACGGGTTCTCCCCCAGTGGCTCGGAGCACAGCCAGCTTCCTAGGTGGGTAAACTGGAAACAATGGGAATTCTTCTTGGCTTCTGTGGACTTCAGCTGAGGCTGTAGCTGCTCACTTCTCATACTGCTTTCTAGCAACTTCTGGCACTATTTAGGTTTTGAAGGGTGTGGTAGAGAGTTTTAATGTTTTGACTTTCAGGTGGTCCCACTTCAGCCGTCGGTGTTCAATGTTGGTGTGACTGGTCGGTGATTTTGTTTCTAGAGCTATAGCTCAGCACTTGTACTCTTAACAGGTTGCAAGATCTCTTGGAGGTCACATGTGTGAGGAAAAATACTTGTAAGCTCCAAAAGAGTTCTGAATTTTATTTCTCAGTTGTGGCACAGACCTCAATCTAGGTTCAGTGAAATAAGTGGCTAAATTCCCATTGACTTACTGGCGTCTTTCTTGAGACTTCTCCATCAGTACTTCAGTTCAATTTGTTCTATTACATGCTTTGCTTCTTGTTGTAGAGCACCTTCTTTTTAATTTTTAATTTCATAATACTTTGCATCTTTTGTCACAGTTTAGCCAGAGAAAATCAATACACAAACAGATCCAGAACTTTCCTGTCCAAGCCAGCATAGCTCTTGTGCTTCTAGTCATTATCAGTACTCATTTAAGAAGCTATAAAACCTCACTGTCTCTGTTGAAGAGGTTAGATTTTTTTTTTTTCTGTATTGATTGACTTAACTGTTTTGAGTTAATTTGACTGCCTGTGGCTACTGCTGACCCTAGATTCCTGCAGTACCTCCAAGCAAAATGCTGAACATAGCTGGCATTCTTGATACAGCACGAGTGGGCATGTTGGGAATTTGGGGGTGCTAGGACGAAGCACTGCAGTGTGTATCCAGGGCAATCTTTTACTTTGGGGAAAAAAAAAAAAGTCTTATTCTATGTTAAATTCAATTGGGAGCACAGCATTGAGAGATGAGATCCCTCTTGCTGTCATTATGTTTGATGCATTTGGCTCTGGGGTCCCCAACATAAGATGGACATGGACCTGTTGGAGCGAGTCCAGAGGTGGGCCACGAAGCTGATTAGGGGGCTGGAGCACCTCTCCTATGAAGACAGGCTGAGAGACTTGGGGTTGCTCAGCCTGGAGAAGAGAAGGCTCTGGGGAGACCTTATAGCAGCCTTCCAGTAGCTAAAGGGGGTCTACGAGAAAGGTGGAGAGGGACTTTTTACAAGGACATGTAGATAGGACAAGGGGTAATGGCTTTAAACTGGAAGAGGGTAGATTTAGATTGGATACAAAGAAGAAATTCTTCACTATGAGGGTGGTGAGGCACTGGAACAGGTTGCCCAGAGAGGGTGTGGATGCCCCATCCCTGAAGTGTTCAAGGCCAGGTTGGATGGGGCTTTGAGCAGCCCAGTCCAGTGAAAGATGTCCTAGTCCATGGCAGGGAGGTTGGAAGTAGATGATCTTTAAGGTCACTTCCAACCCAAACCATTCCATGATTCTATCTATGATGCCCCTCAGTTTCTTACTGGTGTGGATGGTTCTGCATGAATTGGAAAAAATTCAGTGTACTGGGGGAAAAAAATTCGATGTAATTCTCTGGAATTGAGACCTTAGTTAAAGCAAGGGGATGGTAGGAGGTTTTAATTCATAGCCAGAAATGATAGGGATACAAGTGAGCTAGGGTGAGGGAACGTTACTAGGGTGAATTTTGTTGCTTCCTTTTGGAGCATCTGGTAATAGCTGCTGTCAGGTCTGTTCTGAGATTGCATTTCCTGTGTTTTAATGAAAGTGCTTGTAGTGATGTGCAGGGTATTTTACTGAAGACTCGGCAATATTGCAGCAACATATTAATTTCGGTAGTTTGACTTTTTGGTATTGACATGAAGTGTAAATACAACCATTTGGCAGTGCAGTTAAGTATGTGTGATGTAGTGTAGGAAAATTTCCTTCTAATTCAAGAGGAAATTAATTTAGAAACTTTTTGATTGAATACAGACATAGCTGCCTCTCATGTGTATGTGTATGAGCTTATTTAAGAAAAAACAACACTTGCTAATAAAATTCTAGGTCTTAAAACCTTAGGAATGGAGAACTTGGAAAGAACCATGAGCATATTTTGGGGATAGCAATATAGTTATTAATTAATCTGCAGCCTTATTGTTGTTATTTTGTTAAAGAAGACACTTTTAAAGTGATTGTCTTTTGAAAGAGCTTCCTAATCAAGCAGCTTCATTTATATTTTTAAATCAATTAAAAAAAATCTTGGATTTTTAAATTTATTTTATGAATAATTTCCACATCAGACTTGTGAGCATGTATTTGTACTTGGCTGTGTAATCATACATGAGCAGAAGTCATTACTAAGAAATGTTTTTTGTTGTTGTTTGGTTTGGGTTTTTTTTTTATATACGAAGTAGAAACACTGAGTGCAGTCCTACAGCATGTAGCTCTCTGGATATGATGTTTTGTCTGCAATTGTTGGAAAGGGTTTTTCAAATTAGTTAAGAATATGCTTGTGTGTTACAGGATAGAATATGGCTAGATTTAGGGGAATAAACTTTTGAAGCCTATAGGATAGTTAAGGAAAGGTTTGCATAACTTAAGGCAGAGATGTAGTCAACACTGGTCTGAAGTTAGAGGTCATACTAAGAACAATTGGAAGTCATTGGTCCATACAGAAAGCAAATGTATGATACAGGAGTAACATCTCTGGCATGTAAGTACCAAATTTCTTGTAATCCGACAGCCATCTTTGGAGCCTGCTCTTTAGGCGGTGGTTCTCATGACCTTTCTGTAGCTGATGGTTTTGCATCTTCTATCTTTCTAATTTCTCTTCTTTGGAAAGCATAATTTTTTCCCCCCATTGTCCCTAGAATAGTTAATAATCATTTTCTCAGGAGAAGCTGCAGGATCTGTTTTACCACTGGCCTCAAGTTCATGGTTGTTTTGGGGTTTTTTTTGTTTTTGAAAGATACCAAAAGAATATGGATTAAGCAAGAGGTTTTAGCCTCATAGCAGATTTTATGACACAGTAAGAAGATGTATACTTGTTTTTTGAAGATGATCAGAAAATGAATCTCATTCTTTTCATCAGGTTATTGCTCCATTAATAGATCTCCCTCTCAGAGGTAGGGAATTGAGAAAATACTGTATGGCACTTGAATGGCAGTCTTAAGTAAAAAAAAAAAATTGGTCTAAATATCTTTCTCTCTGTGAGAATTGTGAGACCACAGCTGCCGCATTTTTCGTCCGCTTTACTTCCTTAAGAGATCAACCCGAGGTGGTGGGTCAGCTAGCCAGCAAAGATGATTAATAAGGGAATAAGCTAAATAAGGATTTTTTTACTATTAACTACCATCTATTCTAAGCAATAAATATTCCAAGTACTTGCTGACCCTGTTTTGTTAAAAAGAAAAAACAAAAAAAAAAACCCCAAAACCCTAACAATTGTTACATTTGAGGTGATGGAGATGGGACAGGTCTGATAGTTACTTCTAGCAGTGGTTCTGCCTTAATTCTACTAAGCACATATGTAATGATCTATCCCAAACCTTTCATAGGCTTGCATAAGATCTTTTAGTGTGAGGAAAAAAATGTTATGTAATATTTTTTTTTAACTTTATTCTCCCTTTCCCCCCTATTCCCTGCACCAGAATGACAGAGACTTGTAAGGTAGCGGAGATGGTCTCTTTTTACAGCTAAGCACCTATTGTGCAAAAAGTTTTGAATATGTTGTCCTGGTGTGCAGAATCAGTATGATTTCTGTTAGTACATATTGCCCAAGTTAAAGGTTCTTTGTCTTTTAGCTGGCTTTGAAGCCAAAATTATGAGGTCATGTAACAGCATCATTAAAATTGATTATGACTAAAACTGGAGACTTGAGCCTTTTATTTTTCCTTATTTAGCGCACTGATTTTAAGCGTGCAGCCTGAGAACCTGCCTGAGCTTTAATGAATGCAGTTTGGTCTCCTGCTGGACAAATTTTCCTACATAGATTTTTGTGTATATATATGAAAATAATGCAGAACAAATAGTATGAAACAACGCAGATGCGAGACAAAGACACCCTTCTAATGGCATAATAAATCTGCAGCGTGAATGGATGCCCAGGCTAATGCAAAAGCTGCGTGAAGGCCAGCAGTGCTGGCAGAGTGGTTGGCTAAGTAGGATGCTGAAAGGCAGAGCGTGCCAGAGAAGCCAAGCTGGCATTGCCCAGTGCCTTGTCCCATGGTGCCGTAAGCTCTGTTGGCTTGCCCTGGAGTGACGGGTATCAAGGATGCTCTAAGATGGAGCAACCTGTTCTGTGCAGCATAAGCTGGAAAGTATTGGAGAATTTCAGGAGGGGTTGGGGAGAATTATACAGTGATAATAGTATTCAGAATAGGAATGAATAACTGAAGTCAGTTACTGGGAGAGGTTGTACTTAGAGCATAGGTGATAATGCCTTTTTAAAGAGGACCTGGCTCGCAAATTCAGATTTCACTTCAGTTTTGCAGTGCACTTTTAATAACCTGCCTTCATTCAGGCAGGGTTACAAGCTGAGGCTGAGTGTGGCTCCATTTTAATTTATCCTGGTTTAGCTAATGCTTTGTGAAATTATTGTCTTAATGGTGGGAAAGTACATCCCTTGGGAAACGTGAACAAAGGACTACCTTGTTGGGAAAACGGTGTCTGGTTTGTGGAGTTCTTGAGTTTAGCAGATGATGTAATATTTTAACATCGTCTTGTGAGAGGGTGTATTGCATTTCTGTTTGTGTCCCTATTTCTCCTGCAACGACTCATCCTGTTTTGCTGGGTTTGACCTGTTAATGTATGTGCAGATCAGGAGGTGGAGAGAGAATAACTAAAGAGCGTGCTTGCACCCTGGAGGAGGAAGGATGACATAAGCTAAAATGCTGCCTCCATATCCCATGGGTATGATACGTGGTAGAGTGACTGGATCTCCTGCATTATTCATTGCTGCTGGCTTCTGCTGTGACGTGGGTGTTTATCACATGAATAGTTGTGCTGTGGGTTGCTGCAGAAAAGGTGTGTGTGACCTGAATACTCATCATCCGCAGGTCTTTCTCCAAGTGACAGATAAAACCTGGTTTCAAGTATGGTATGTCTGCTAAGAAGTCAAATCATTTGGAGATGTTTTGCTCTCAGACAGAGATGAAAGGAGCATCTTTAGTTGCTTCTAACCCTTATGGTTGGTCTTTGTCACATGTATCAGCATGAATTCCCAGGCTTGCAATTCCTTCCTTAAAATTTGATGCCTGTGTAAAAGTAACTTTTTAATTCTTAACATGGATTTGGAAAATCATTCAGGTAGCTAAGTTGCACCCCATTGTACGAAGGCTAAGATTTTTTTTGAGAGAAATTCCAGGCTGCTTTGTTTTCAAATACTGATTCAAGTTTCTTTCTTTCCACTTTTGATTTTTTTTTTTTTATTATTAGTATCTTTAACTCAGCTGCTTGAGTGTTTTCAAAGCACACTTGTTTTGCTGCTGAAGGGCTAACAGCAAATTGTGCATGGGGCTTTTGCGAGCTCTAAAGCTTGGGTCAGGACGGATGAGCAAACAGAAAATGCGGCTTGATTGCCATCCACTGGGGGGAAAACATGCTGCAGTGGTACTCGGACTGTACTTGAAGAGTTGCTGTTGAGCGATACCTGTCCCTGTGTAGATCGTGCTGTGCTTTTGGCATAATAACGTAGAAACTGTGAGCCTCAGCCCCAATGTTTGTAATAGCAGCTACTTGTCTGGATCTTGTGGCGAGTCATGATAGCAGTGATGCTGAAAGCTGGAGAGAAGGGGTGGGCTTAGGGACAGAAAGGGGGGACACAAAGCTCAGTTGTGCTGCTGGGGGGATGCTCAACCTCCTGCAAACCACCTGCCCTGGAGCGTGGGAGCTGTTCAGGATGTTTCTATGCTCTTTTCCTCTTCCATTGGCTTTGCATGTTGGATGTATGTGTGTCTGAGAGCTAGCACCAGAACAGCATCTGTCTTTCTGGAACAACTCCTTGCTCTGGCTATCTGGGTCACCCTTAGGAAGCTGAACTAATCACCAGTGGAAATACCGACTCCCTCAGGCTGTAAGTGTAGGATATTTCCATAAATGGGTAACTATAGAAGCAGAACATGAATTGAAGTGGCTTTTTTGGGGTGCACAATCTGACAGGACCAGGTGAGCTGGAGCCAGTGCTGTGCAGTGGGATGTGTCAGCCTCTCTGAGGCTGAATATAAAATAAATTCTGCTTCAGTGTCAACCCAGTGCTTTGCTTTCATCTGCTTTGGTGACTGTGCAGCACAGCTCAGTGAGCAGTAAGACTTGAGAAAAGCAGTAAGTCATGTTTGGGAGCAGTCACTGGCAACCTGGAAGTCTGTGTAAATGATTTGAGGGCAATGGTGGGGAGGATTTGCTCAAATGAAATATTTGGTCCAGACTGGCATGAAAGGAAAACTTCTTAGCTCTTCCCCTCCCCACTCTTCCCCCCCACCGCTGAACCCCCTTCTGTGCAAAACTTTAAAAGGAGAAACAAAAAAGCACATTCCAATATCCACTTTGGACATTTAAAATAGAAAGAATCACTAAAATGAAGGGGACAGACTTGGGTATCATTCATAAATATCAAGATTTTTCTCTCCTGACCTCCTGACCTCTCCTGGTCTCTTCTGTAGTGACCCCATGGTCAACATGCATTGTGGGGAGGCAGAAGACCCATGCCTGCGTTCCTTGTTGGCCCAGGAAGACCTGACCCATCTTCTGCCCTTTCCAGGAAGGTGTCCAGAATATGCTTTTTAACCTGGAAGGGGAAGAGTGGGACTCCTCCTGCAAATAATGGATAAACAAATCTCTTCAGTTTTGTTGGACTTCTCAGAGTTCATAAATAAAACAGTGCTGTGTGCATTTCAGTGTTTTAGCCACTAATTGTGAAATAAATGCTTCTTCCTCATCTTCAAAAAATTGTGCTTCAGAAATTTGGGAAGGTAAAATACCATCTAAGTGATGTTATTTTTCTTTTGGCCCTCTGGGGCAGTAAGTGAATTAATGTGTAAGACGCTTCCTTTTATGGATTTGGCAAAAACTGCTGTCAAAGAAGGTAGGATGCAGACAAAGAAAGGTAGATACTGAAAGCATCAGGGAACTCTTGAGGTGGTGACAGCAGTCTTCTCCACCCCATCTTTAATGAGTCGTCTTTTACCCTTCATTATGTTAGGAGAGTCCTCCAGGTCTGTCAAGTTGAAATGCAACTTGTTGATACACCTAGCAGGTTTGGGGGTTTTTGGGGTTTGGGGTTTTTTTGTTTTGTTTAGCTTTGGGGTTTTTTTTGTTTTGTTTTTAAAGAAAAACATAATTTGTTGGTTTGTTTTTTTTCTTATAAACTGTTTCCAGACTAAGGCCCCTAGAAACCTCAGAACAAAGCTCAGCTCTTCTTTCTCTCCTCCTTTCGGCACAAACCCCAGCAGCCTGGGTTCTCTGAGCAGTTGCATGAGGCTCACCAGGAGGCTGGCTGATGGACTGGAGTTAGAAACTGGTAATGTGCTTTCTAGAAGGGAAGAGAAAAATTTGTCCTTAAAATAGATGACGATGCTGTACTTATCAATTATTGAAGTTATGCTGGACAACTTCTATTGTTCTATTTTTAAATTGGAGGAAGAGGTAGAAAATTTAATGGAGGGGTGGGTGGGATCCTGTGATTCCTGTTTAAAAGACAATTTAAGACAGAGTCCCCAGTCTGATAATGTAAATGCAGCATACCTGCATGTATGTGTGTGTCTAGAGAAAACTGCAGTATGAAAACTGTCACCAGTTTCGTACTGGTATGTACATGTGTAATATCCTCAACCTCATACATAAGTTCATAACTGTGCTTCCATTCTAAAAGCGCAATAATTTGGAAATCTGTAGTTATTTTTCCTGGAGCAACTGGATCCCTGCCGACCTGCACATTACTGATTTTACACCCTTCCATCCTGCCCAACATGGGCAGGTTTGCAGGCTGTTAGCAATATATAGCCGCTACTATAAAGGATACAGGAGGAGGGCTCCAGAGTGATGTAATTCTTAAAATTTTTATTCCCTGATGCAGATAGGTGGGTTTATTTTCGTACAAAACAAGCTTTTGAAGTGAAGAAGTGGAAGACTGTCTGTTGTTGACCCTGGAGACGTGCCACCCCCAAGCCCAGGCTGACTGCTCTGTGCTAAGGCCATCTGAGAAGCAGTTTCTAGTGGTGAAGGGGGAAGAGTTGGTGAATATTTTTATTTTTTATGTCACTTCTTAGATTAAGTGAATTTAAATCAGAGTAGTTCAGTTTCAGTCAACAGAAGCATCTGAGAACCTCACTGGTGCAGGTTTTTTTCTAATTTAAAGGCAAGAACAAAAATGCAATGCCGTTGCTGAGGAACATGCCATTTATATAGTGTGTGCTTCAGGAACAGGGAGTTACTGAAGTAGAAAACCTATTTTGGTACTGAATGACTCCAGTTGAAATGTGGCTATTGGAAACCTGCCTCTTTCGTATTTAACCTAAACTTTGAAGTTCTTCACCAAGAGCAAGGAGGTTGGAAAGGAGAGCAATCAAACCTGCTAACCTTCTTAGCTCTTGGCAGGAAGCCACCAGGCACAAGCACAGGCTGCAGTTGAGCAAGAGGAAAAAATCTGCAGTGGTTCCTAGCTCAGTAAATTCCTGCTAAACCTCAAGAAAGTAGCTTTGGTCTGAGTTTAGATACTACAAATCTGTGGGGAGTCTCTATCGGGTAGATGTCTGTCTATTCTGAGAGTTCTACAAAAGGAAGTATTGTTCTAGTATCTCAACAGGGGCGATAACTGCCAAATTTTTTCCTTGCTGGCTGGTGTTTTCTGTTTGGTTTTATTATTTCTAACTGAAATTCTGTGATGTGCCCAAGATCAGATTGTATGCTGGCACCTTTTAGATCACTTGTTTCTGAGGCTAGCTGAAGACTGGATTGCAGGTCTGTGTCCCATGGAAATCCAAGTACCTGGGAATATCTAATCCCACTTTAAGTATATGTAGCTATCACCCTATCTTTGCAAAAGAAGTAAATAGGGACTATTTATGTTTTTACCTCAACCAGCCAGTTGTTTACTTCATTAATTGTAACAGTATGTTCTTACTTTGTCATCTGTGGGCGTAAACATTTTCTAATTCATTTTCTAAGAAGGGTATCAGTGCCTGCATGCTATCTGCCTTCCAATTTACTGCTTTTAATAAAGTCCTAAATGAATTATTCTAGCTTGCATAGGTCTGGGAGACTGAGCTTGCTGCACTGTTGGCTGGCTGAGCTTTTCTTTGAAAAATTAAGATTTATAAACAGGAAGAAAAAAAGTTCCTCTCTTCATCCCTGAGTTGTTTTCAAGGCTGCCAATTTTCAAGGCAGGCAACATGGTAAAAATATGGGTGGAGAGGCGGACATGTTCCGCAGGACGCAGAGAAAGGGGGAGACACTCAGGGTGGGGGAGAGATTCTCAACTGGGAAGTAGAAAATGTTGAGTGTGCGGTAGCACAGTTTCAGAAATGTATGTCATCAGTGTTAATATCCCTTTGGATTTGAGGTCAAATGTCTCTTGTTGAAACTTTTTGCAATTTCCTATCTGCTGTTTTAGTTTGGATCGAAAAATTGTCTTGTTTCAGGTGTAAAATGCTTTTTGGGCTGCTGCCTATTTTTTATTTTTTTAATTGAATTAACTGCTGTTTCTGTGGCAGTTACACTAGGCTTGGTTTAGAGCAAATTGGATTTCATATATAGGATGAAGAGGGTTAATTATAAAAATAGCTGTGCCAGCAGAGACAGATGCATCTGTTTGTCTGTCTCAGGAAGAATTCCTTAAAATTATTTGGAAAAAAGCTAGCATGTATGCCCAGTCTGTGGAGAAGTTTCGGGTCTCAACACTTAACCCAGAAAGTTTTGCATATATAAAATCTGTGAATCTCAAGCAGAAGGAAATTGCTAGTTTCTTGGCTTTACTGGTATGAAGGTGTTAAAGTATGTTTTCTTTCTCTCCCTCTTATTTTTTCTTTCTTGAATAGTGAAATCTGATTGTCTCATACAAAAGTCCACAAATGTGCCCGCTAAATTGGGTTAGAATATTAGTTTAGTGAGCATTGTTCTGTTTTCTTTCTGCCCTCTTGAAGAGTTGGGGTTTTTTTAAAAAGTGCAATTTCATCATTGAAATGAAAATGAGTATATTTTCTTGATTTCTTCAAAAAGCTTTAGATTTTAAAATTATTTTTAATGTGGCTTACAAAAAGGTCTATTTTCAAGTTTCTAAATGACAGATATGATTTTTAACAAGAACACTTTTAGCTCTCTTAAATGATCTGTTCTGTCTCAGTACTTTCTAGGATTTGTAGTTCTTGGACTTCTGTTAGAACAAGAATGAGAAGGAATAAATCTCTCTTCAAAATGGAATATAATTTGGCTTGATTTAGCCTGGCTTTTGCTTTAACAAAGAAAAAAAATATTTTTTTAAGCTCTACAGCAGATGAGATTTGTATCTTTGGTCTTGCATATTTATTTTCTCCAGATGGGAGAACAAATATAAAGTTGAATAATACTTTGAATCCTAGAACATAGTTTGACTGACAGATCTGTTGCCGCTGATGGAATATCTTTTGATGGGGAGATAACCTCGCTTCTGTCACTATGTGGCGACAATCCCAATATATTTTTCAGTACCAAACCCCATAGCATTAATGTAATTAAATTTACTATTTACCAGGGTGCGGAATGGTTGGGGAATGACTGTGGTACAGCATACAGACATAGAAAAAATAAATTATATACTTGATGTCTACTGAACACAAGCATAATTGAAAAGATGATTTCTCACTTTATTTTCTAAATTAGGTTATAAACATACTCTTTAGTGAGGACACTTGGCTGCTTTTTTCTAACTTGGGGCTCACCTCTATCATCTAAATTAATTTTCTTTGTGATATTCACTGTTTGTGAATGGGGAAAACTGCAGGTCTGTAATACTGTGCAGAGAGAGAGAGAGAATTTAAAGCATGCTTTGCAGCGTGTCTCTTACATGCCCGAGCTGTCATAGTCTGACAGCAGCTTGCAACACCTGCCCGGTTTGGGAAGATCCGTGCACTGTAATATACAGATCCTCTGTTTTGCTTTTACTACTTCTGCATGCATGCTGTTGAACGCAGATGGTTTTTAAGGATTTAACTGAAGGTGGTTGTTTGGGCTACTCAGTCACTTGTCATGCTTGCCTTAATTCCCAGGCTCCCACTGCCTTGCTGGCTCCCACTGCTGCAGAGGTTGACCATGTGGGTTTCTTCTGCTAACCCTAACCTTTGTGAGCTCAGTAGTTTTCATTAATCCCTCCTTGACTCTTTGTAAATGAAAACTCTAATATGTGACTTGTTTTTGGTTTGCAGCTTGCCTGATTTCTGCAGCGACCTGAGGGGGTGCTGGTGCCCACGTCACTCACGAGCTTGGGAGAGTAAGTAACCTGCTCCGTGTCTGGGGATCCTGTGGGGTGGGGGGGCTCTTTCTGCACTTTTCTTGTCCCATGTCTCAAACACTGAAGTCTTAGATTTCTCCCAGCACAGAGACTGGAAGCACCTGTATTTCTATGCAGTATTTACATTGGTTATCATGATGTTTGTTACAAAGATGCTCCAGCTCTTCTAGTACTCCAGCAAGAGCAGTTCTTGGTTTATCCATTCTTGTAGATTAGTTGTATTTGTATGACAAAACATTACAACTTGCTTTGCCACCTCATGTGAGAAAAGGCTGTACGCAACAGAGGTGTTGCATAGTAGTGCTGTTCCTCTGTAGTGTCAGTAATACTATCTGTCAGTGTGGGCACCCGTGTTGGATTTCAGTGTTCTGTGCAGCAGAAGTGCAGTCTCCTGCAATGTGTTCCAATGGTTCTCTGTGGGTCTTGGAGTGGGAGGGAAGCCCACAGAAGCAGCTGCTTTGTGCGACCAGCTGAGGCTATCTGTGTGGAGGGATTACCTGGCGCCACGTTCCCCAGCAGCCTCTGGTGCTGTGGCTTTCCCTTCCTTCTCATCTGACCTTACAGGCTGGCGATGTACTTCCCAGAACCTGGCAAGCCACAGGGCTTCTCATCTTCAGAAATAAGATATTTGAGAGGTCTGCCATTGACTGCCCACAGAGAAAGTGCTGTTAGCTGAAGACTTGGGCTAAGCGTGTCTGTAGGTTTGCCTGCGCCATACAAGCAGTTGTACTGGCAGAGCCCTGCAGAGAAACTGCACCATTTGCTGGCAGAGGCAGGAAGTTTTTCCATCAGGGTTGCTGTTCCACCTTCCTGAAATGCAGCAGCTCTCTTCTGGGCTTTTGTTGATGTGATCCTTGCAAGGGTATTATTTTTATTCCTCCTAACTGATGGAGGTGAGCTGGCAGAGCGTTCAGATGTACGCCAGCCGTGTAGCCACTGAGCAAATCTTACACATGCCTCAAGTTTTTGTTTTATTTTTGGGGTGCACAGCTGCAAACTCTTACCCTGTAAGTTTCCTCTTTAGCTGCTTAGTTAAATGTAGGGAGCAGAGAAATGCTACTACCTAGCTGAGACATTGATTTAGAAAATTATCTTTCATGCTGCACATTACTTTTCCCAGAGAATTCCTTATTTACAAAAGACTTCTCATCCTGAAGAATTTTGGAGGTTTTATGGTTTGTTTGGGTTCCCCCATCTCCAACCTGCCCCACATCCCCCCAGTAAAGGTACACTGCAGTGAGACAAGATACTTCTTATTAAAGCAGTCTTTGCACAAAGAGAATGATGGAACTCTAGTCAGAGGTAATATCATGTTGGTATGCAGTTGCATGAGACATAAATGTTTTAGCCAGTGCAGTAAGATGGCTCTTAAGGGCTTATGTAAGGGTTCAGGGTTAGTCTTGGTCTTTGTGCTTTTTGTATGTTACTCAAGCATACTCCTTGAGAAGCTGGCAGCACATGGCTTAGACAAGTGTACTCTTCGCTGGGTAAAAAAACTGGCTGGATGGACGAGCCCAGAGGGTTGTGGTGAATGGAGTTAAATCCAGTCAGCTGCGGGTCACAAGTGGTGTTCCCCAGGGCTCAGTATTGGGGCCAGTTCTCATTAATATCTTTATCAATGATCTGGACGATGGGATCACGTGCACCCTCAGTAAGTTTGTGGATGACACCAAGTTGGGAAGAAGGGTTGATCTCCTTGAGGGTAGGAAGGCTCTACAGAGGGATCTGGACAGGCTGGATCGTTGGGCCGAGGCCAATTGTACAAGGTTCAACAAGGCCAAGTGCCAGGTCCTGCACTTGGGTCACAACAACCCCATGCAATGCTACAGGCTTGGGGAAGAGTGGCTGGAAAGCTGCCCAGCAGAAAACAACCTGGGGGTGCTGGTTGACAGCCAGCTAAATATGAGCCAGCAG
>VYZV01037625.1:80361-132341 GCA_013401275.1 Pandion haliaetus | reverse complement strand
CCTTTTTCTTGGGCATGTGAGGGTAGGTCTGTTGGCAACCTATTGTATGAGATTATAGCAGCCAATATGAATGTACTTATGTTTGAACACACATGTATTTATACCAAACGTTGCTTGTGGAGAACCAGGGAAGAACAAGGAGTCAGCTGGCCATTTAATACTCTGATAAGTAGCAGCATGTGTGAACAAATAAATGTGGGTGAAACCCAAAAAAGATTTAATGTCTGTTAAAAGTATGGAGGTTGGACTAGGAGTTGTTTGTCCTCAAACAAAAGATAATGGAATTAGTTCAAGCAAGCTTGATGCTGCGTGCCTGCTGTATGGACATAACTCTTCGTTTGACTTTCTCATTTAAAAAAAAAAAAGGCACCAGAATTTAATTTTTTTCTTCTTTTTCCAGTAGTGTCGAAAGATTAATACAAGTAAAATGGAACTCTTATGTAGCAGTTATAAAAACTAAGAAATGTAAAAGAGCCACAACAAAAGAAGCTCTGTAAAGAAAGTGGCTTAGGAAGATGACAGTCTCAGCTGAAAGTCATGGCAGGCCTTTCTTCAAGACGATTTATGCCCTTATTATGTGTGATGATGAGTAGCTGGTAGCTCTGTCACCACAGCTCCTAGAAAAGGCTTGGCATGAGGTGAAGTGGATAATGCTTTCAGGTGCTCCCCTGGGTGGCAGGTATACATTTGATAGGTTTTGTTTCCGTGGTTGTCTGTAATTGCTTGCAGTGTGGGGCTGGTCACCTGAAATGAATCGTGGAAGATTATCAAGAAAGGACAAAAAATAACGCTTCAGGCAGAGCCAAATCAAAACTTTTCTTGAAGAGAAACCATAAGGCTGTATGTGCATTTGTATATATATAGTTTCTAATTTAACTGTAAAGATGTAAAAACAACTACAAAACATCTTAAAAGCAATTTTGTGGTAGAATAATAATCAAAAAACCCAGAAAGCTGTTACAAAACACATTTGTTACAGAACAAATGTGAGTGAGCAGGTTAAAAACTAATATTAAAGACGACCTGATCTGACATACTAGGTACATTCAGGTTTAACTCAGATGTATGTGCAGTTGTGAATATCTAAGTTGTGTACATTTAAAAACAAAACCCAAACCTTTACATGCATTGTACTTGGATCTTTAAAAATGAGTATTTGAGAGCTCCTGCCATTTTTTTTACTCTTCTCATGGATGTATATGGAAAATAAGTGCTGGTTTTCAGATGCTTTAGCTATGGCATTTGGATAGCAACAAGGTCACTTACATTTCTATGGGAGTTTCCTGAGCTTGCTGAAGCTCAGGACTCCCTCCGAGATTCAGCTGGGTGAGTGGGTGTGTTTAAAAGGCAGGTTGCTTTGGCTATTCTGGTCACAATTCGGGAATGGTTCTTGAAAAACAGAAAAAAAACCAAACCCAAACAGCATCTTTGTCTTGATCTGGGTATGTCCCTGCTGGTACGTATGATCCAGTATCACTATTGTTTTGCAGGGCAGTTTAACTTCACTTTACTGTGTGGCACTTGCTTCTAAATTGACTTTTGATAGTTGGCTTTAATCCAGGTTGTAAGTCTTTGCAGTAGCCAATAAAATCTTCGCTATAATGAGACTAAATCTTTATGTTGTCTTTTCCACTGAGATTTTAGGGTTTTAAAATGTGGTATTTAAAATGGTCGTTCCTTTGGGTCCCCACCAGGCCTCTCCAGAGAGTGGTTTATTCCCATAGTGAGCACACTTCTTTAGGAGAGCCTAGTTTAATTCAACTGTTTAGGAGAGTCTAGTTTAATTCAACTGTTTGAGAGCATAATTGTGGGGTTTGAGATTTTTAATTTGTATCTGTTAAGTTTTTTTATTATGGTATGCTGTAGAAGGCCCCCTCTAATGCCATGCTGCTAGGTAGAGAAGGAATAGCATGTCTCCAGTGTAGACATTTGATGTAATTTAGTGAGTGTTACTGCTTTAGAAAAGTGTATACTTTCTAGAAAGACAAGAATGCATTTATGAAAAATGAGTAATCTTGCATCTCTGTACTTACTGATCAAATCCTTTCACAAGCTAGGGAAAAGAATTGTAAATAGTGTCATCTGGTTAAAATTTTTGTTGCCCCTCAGTAATTTTTTTTTTTAATCTTTGCACAGCTAAAGACTGTTCTGCTATAGTCTGCTATGAATTATGAACCTGGTGCATAGGTATTTGAGGTGAGACTTAATTTTTTCTACTAATAGATGTGGTTGGTTTTTTTTTTTTTTTTTTTTTTATTCCTATAGATCAGGAAAGGGGAAGCAGCCATTTGCAACTTTTTTCCTTGCACATCTTTATAATGTGTCGAATTAGTAGGTGTCATGGTGCAGAAGTCTCCTTTTTGTTGCAAGACAGTACCGTCTCATTGATTCACTGAACTTTCTCCATTGAGGAGAGTTGAACAGGACACGCTTTTTCAGCACTGATTTGGGAAATAATGGAGATCTTTACCTGCTTTTTGCACTGTCAGACATGTAGCTTTGTAGTTGTCTGTATTTCAGAAATAATCCACAGAGGCTGTAGCAATGTTATGCAATTGCATTTTAAGTCATTTTAAGCACAGGCTGCCATGGTCCCATTCTTTCCACTTGCCCTCACTAGCTACCAATCCTAGTGCAACCACCATGAGCCAGTTCAGGAGCACAGTCTGGCTAAAAATACATCTTTACATGGAGTTTTCAGCTGTGTTGGCTCCCAGACCAGCTCACCAGAGAATTGCATGGATGCCAATATATATAAAAGGCTTATCTAATTCAAGAGTAAGCTGGTGTTCTGCTCAATCAGGGAACTGACATATCTGATGATTTGTGGAAATCTCCCGGTTTTGGTGCAGTGCTATTTCATCTATGTCCTGATATTTCTCTCTGTTTCCTGGATAGAACAAGCGTGTGCTTGTAGCTGCAGCCTGAGACAGTAAAAATCCTTAATGAATTAGGAAAAACACTCCCGAGAATTTGTTGCTTTTTTTGTCCTTCCAGGAAGGGAGAGAATGAAATAAAAGGAAATGTATCTTTATCAATTGCATGGTTGACATGCAATGCGTGTTGGAAGACATCTGGGAACATGAAGGCTATTCATATAGACTAAGAAAAAGGTAAAGCTGAAAATCAGCTGAAAGCTGTATTTTAGTATAAAATCTTAGACCAAAGAAAGAAAAAATGGGACTTGCTTTTAGATTAAAAGATTTTTACACTAGTTATTTGACAGGTTCAGTAGCATTTCAATTAAGATTTTGGATTTGCGTTTTGTTATTCCAAACTGACCATAAGATGTGCCATGCATTTCTATGCATTTCTTGTTTGCTTGGTGTCATGTCCCGATTTCTCAGGACAGTGACTCAGGTTTGCTGATTCCCAGGTCAGGATTAAGGCGAAACGACACCAGGGATTCTTTAACTCACAAAACTCAATTTTTATTTGCTCACAGCAAGAATTGGGCATGCTCACCACCAAAATTGGTATGCTCACACCAAAAATTCGCATGAAACTGTCAGTAAACTGTGTAACGTGTGCTAACCATACATCACCAAATATATACTACAGGCCTTGCTTATTTGGGAATCAGTTCAGGGAAGACAATAAGGGGAACCCTCCCGTTGAGTCGTGATGTTCAGAGTGGAGCCCCTTGCTTTCTAGACTCCCTTCTCAGAGAAGGGCCTAGGGGTGGCTGAATCCACTCCTAGTCCCAGACTTCATCAATGGTTTAGGTCTAAAGGGATGAGGTGTAGGGATTACGGAAAAGAGAGAGAGAGAGAAGAGAAAGATTTCACTGGTTCTGGGTCCAGCGTTGGTCCAGTCAGCTGAGGGTTCCGGTGGGCTTGCGCACATGGGGCTTCAGTTTGTGTCCTTTTATCATCCTTGCCCCTCCTGCGGGCAGGCACTCGATCTCCTTAGGCTAATTAGGCAGCCTTTGGGCCGTGGGCTTGGGGGTCGTTTGGGGATTAGCTTCCCCTTCCCCGAAGAAGTGATCTTTTGCCATACCTGGTGAGCTGTCCTGTTCAGCACATCAGAACAGCACAACAGAACAGGGAGCTGTGCACCTTCCAGCAGCCCTCCCCCTCCTGTTGCTGATGGGCGCTGATGGGCTTCTTTTCACCTATGGTTCCTTGCTAGGCAGAGTTTGTTGTTATGCAGAGTTAGTTGTCATGCAGACCTTACTCCACCACAATGTTTGAGACATTAACTCCTTCAGTCTCTCACACTTGGGTGTTTGATACTTCGAGAAAACTGATACACTAGTAAATAGCCTGCTTTCCTCTAAAGGCACTTTGGTTTTTAGGGACAGATTCAAAGCCATCAGTGTTGTGTAGCATGGGTGAGTTTTACTTCTATAGCAAGCTGTTCATAAACTTGTTGCTTAATACTGCTTCACAAAATTTAAAATGACATTGTCATTAAATCTCACCTGCTGGCTAACTGTACTTAAAACCAAGAGCAAACTCTTTCTTGCAGTGTTTGTTGTTGTCTGTATCATGGGCCAAAAGAAGCTACTGTATGACCTGAGACTTCTTTGTACCTTAAAATTTATGTAAACTTATTAATGGAGGCCAACAGCTAATAATAAATTTGTGCTGCATGTATAGCACAACAGTTCATCTCCTCTGACAAAATGACTATGAGTAATTTATAGATGTAGTTATCCTGAAATTTGTAGGGGTCATTAGCATTTTAATGAAAAAGGTACAGCTGTTGTACTAAATCTTCACTTTTTTTTTTCTTCTCCCTCAGTTAAGCGTTTCGATCTGTACTTTGAAAGCAGCTGACAGCGTGCGGTAATGTGCTGACTGGCACTATGGGCAGGCGGTACCCAGGGGCTCACTATCGGCCAAGCAGCTCATGTATGTATGCAATTGGTCTAATTTATTTGTTGCTTTATTACTTTTGAAGGCTGCTAAGTTTATAAATTTTGAAATAGTATTTATAAAGGATGCTGACATATTCTAATCGATGCCAGCTCTCCTGTGTGTGTACCCAGATGGTAAGTATATTGATTTATGTTTGAACTGCAAAGGTGTTTTCTAGAACTTTAAAAGGTGGCTTGCAGTGTGACTTGACCAAGTCTACTGCAGTGTGCTGTGTTTTGTGTTCAAGGTCTTTAACGTCATTTATTATAGGGTTCAAAAACATAGCTGCTATTCTCTTCACTCTCATCCCAAGTTTTCAGTACCAGATACCTTCAAATTAACAAACTACTTGAGCTTATCCTAAAACGTCACTGTGCACTATAGCTTTAATTGCTTATAACTGCAACTGATGTCTCCAGTTCAAATTATTTATACGCTTGAGTTCAATATTACTCACATTTGTTTTTTTCCTCTGAATTGTATCCGATTAGATTATATTACATTACCTCTTACTGAAGGTTGTCTTCTGTAAAAGTGCAAAGGCAACTCCTAAAATTTGTCACCTGCACCTTCCATTGAGTAAGCGGACGTCTCTCATGCTAGTGCAGATGGCAGCCACCACACTGCAGTGGTTCCACAGTGCAGGATGTGTGAAATGAGCTAACATTACCTTCTCTGGAGAGCTGTGTGGGGTAGCACCCCAACTCCAGAAGGCTGCTGCAGGTCCTCGTGCACTTCATGTTGATCCCTCAGGCTGCTGAGGTGAAGCTGTGGTAGGTTAACTTTTGTATTCACTCTTCTTTCTGCTGTAGCAGAAGAACATGATCCCATGTGGCTTTTCTTGGCATCAAAGCCAGCTTAAGAAGCTCTCATTTCTGTACCATTCTTTCTGTTTCTTTGAAGACTTCTTTAAAAGCCTCGATCACGTCAGGCGTCCAGCTCCACACATACTTGTGTTGGCTGATGCTAGTAGTAAACTGCAGTGAGAGCTTACAGCTGTGGCGGGACAGGGACTTCCTATGGCGACTTTGCCATCAGATATGAGAACTGCATGGTGAGGTCCTGTATTCAGGACTTCGTGGGATTTTCCCTAACCACAAGGCTAAGTCCTAGGAAGTAATAAAGCATGTTTACTCTGCTGCAGACTAGTCATAGATGTCATGAAGATGAGTGTTAAAATGGTGCGTTAGAGCCAACTTAGAGACTACTTTTCCAAAGAGTTTGTCTTGTATTAATGTCAGTATATTTTCTATACTAGAATGGAGGGAATAAATGGTTGCTACAGTTTTGACAGGTCTCTGGTGGTCAGGTGCTGGAGTACAGAATTGGACTGATCTGTTTGAATCACTTGACATTAAATCTAGACAGTAGTCTTCAAGTGTGTCCTCTTGGCATACTGCAGGGCATGATATCCATGTCTCATGCGTAGGCTTGAAGCTCAGAACTTTAAAATGATCTAGTGTGGAGGTAAGTAATAAATTCTTTCCCATTCCTACTTAGAGAGAACAGGTAATGGGCATTAAGTTCTTACCAGAAGAGCTTAGGATGTTTTTCCTGTTGTCTAGTTGAGCAGTTGCAGACAGTGAAGAAGTGGAATTGTTTGCTTGGGGAAACACTGGGGTTCTCATGATCTGCCGGGGCCGAAACTTGTGTCAGAATCAATTGGTGCCAGAGCTCCCTCTGTTTGAGGACAGAGATATCAAAGTATCTACTTCATGATTGCTTTATGCTTTTGGTAAGCCAAGTTTTCAGTTTCCTTAACTTGTCAGGGTTTCTAAGCCAGGAAACTTGCTTTATTTTTTGGTTTTGTTACTGTATGATTTGTGCAACTTCCCGGTGCCTAACATAGTAAGTGCTTTGGACATCCAACAATAATGGCATTGAAATTGCCCAGTCTTTGGGAAATGCAGATCATAATGAAATCTCAGATAGCAGATTAGATCTCAATGGAAGTGCTGGTAAAATACATCATTCTGCTTTTGTTTTCTTTGCATAAATTATGAGTAATTGCACCACCCCAGCTTTTGGATTACACACTCACAGTTGTTGCAATCTCAGTGTTTTACCATTAAGGACTTGGTGCAGCCTTAAGCCTTAGTCCCTGACTTTTATCTTCTGTCTGTACATACGTATATACCTAAACAAAGTCTGTGAAGGGAATTAGGTCTGTGTGGAGTATGGCAGTTGTATTGCTTCTTTGGTGGTGAGATAATATTTCATCCATTTATGTCTTTGACTGTTTTGTTGAATGATTCCATAAATTTAATGAATATAATAGTGCATGGTTTTAGGAGAATAGCGAAAGGTTTTATATTCAAGGAAACACATAACAATTTCAATAGAAAACAGCTTATTTGAAGCCCAGTGCTAGGAAATGTATTTGAAATACAGGTGCTGAAGATAGAGGAAACAGCAAGGTGTTTAAAATGTGAAGTTGAAAGCTGTGAATTTAACAGTTGTGTGGTAGTTTAGACTTTTTAAAAAGAGCAATGATCTCCCTTGATTACTGACATTAAGCAAGGCAGTCTTGGGTGTATCCCTGGCTCTGTCTAGCACTGCTTGTCCTGACTTAACACTCCCTCATGTGCTGTTTTGTTGGGTTTTATTTTTTCTTTTCTGTGCTTTTCTTGGGAAAATACAGACTCAGGATGTACAGTCTCCAGCTACTGAGAAACTAGGTTTTTTAAACAGACTTCCTTCATTAATTTCTCCTGAGCTTTTTTTATATTATTCTAATATTTGCTTATAAACCCCACTTTTCTGCATTGGCTGCAGCAGCTCTCCTGAAAATACAGTACTGTTTGTGTTGTTAAGGTAGCCTCAAATTTTCTTTCATACTCCTAAATTTTTTTCTGTACACAGAGTAAAAGGGGTTTGTATGTCTAGAAAAAAAATATTAAGGGCTGTCCATGCTTATCCTGTCCTCAGCATAGTAATTCATTTATTTTAGTTAGTTGTGTTTTGCATGATGTTGAAATCTGAGCAAAGCATTTCAGAGAAAATGGAATTGGTTCCAGTGCCATTCTGTGGGCATTAAAAGCTCAGGAAGGGTTTAAACAACAATAATAATAAAACAGACAGTTTTGTGAGAGTGTTTAAAAAAAAAAAAAAAATAAAAGCCGCCTTTTTCAGAAGACATTGGAAGTGAGGAAATGCAGGAATTTGTGGGTGGTAGTTTTCAGCACTTGTTGACCTTTGGAGTGTGCCAGGGCGGAGGTGGAGTCGTGTGGTGGCACGTCAGCATTCACCAGGAGGAAGGGACCCGCTTGCGCCTGGAGCTCTATGACCAGCCCTCGCTACCCACAGAAGACAGTGCCGCATCTCCCACCCTTAAGTCATCCCTTTGATTTGTGGTAGGCAGAGGTGGACTTTTATTTCTTTTTGAACTATTAGGCATCTCTTATTTAAAAATGACTCACAGACTAGGGTCCATGTGGAATGATTTATTGACATAATTCTGTCAGTGTAATTATTAGAGCTGACTGGAGTTTTATTTCAGAAACTTGTGATGGAGGGCGATTTTTGTTTTTCCAAGCAAACCTTTTTGGGGAAATATGATTTTGGTGAAATGTTTGTAAATCAAGGATGAAGATGAAAGGAAAAATCCCTTGTGGGAAGGCACTCCCCTGGACTGTGGAGGGGAGAGGTTTGAGTTTTGGTTCTTCTTGATATCTCCCATGCTAGAGCTGCTTTTATAAATAATTCAGTATAACTGAGGGGCAGAGAGAAGAGCAGGGTTGATTTTATAAACTAGGGGTTTGATTTCCCTTGAGGAACACTTAAATTCCTGTTCTGCTTCTGTCCCTTCAGCTTCCCAAGGAGTGCCCAGCTGTGACCTTCTTTGCACTGGGGCAATCCTCCACTGCTGGTCTTGCAAAGGGGCTGTGGCTTAGTGAAACTGCTGGAAAGTCTTAGCTTTGTTGCAGTGAAATAAGGAAACAAATGCGAGAATGGTGACATTGTAAATAACAGCAAACCCCTGAAAAAAACCCCAAACTTCCAGTCTTCCAGCCAGTGCCAGTAATTACCTTGCTATCATTAGCCCAAGATGCGTTGGTGTGAAAATGTACAGTGGAGTGGCTCTGTGGGCCTGGCTTGGATTTGTTTCCAGAGTAACAGAAAACTCACCCAAAGAGGCACCCTGATCCCCAAGGAGGGCTGTATCTACCATGCAACTCTTGATAGAACCATCCCAGTAAAATTCTACATCTGCAAAATCCTGCCCTGTATCTCCTGACCTTTTAATCCCAGAGAAAGATATCTTGGTGTAAGTGAGACTCAAGCTTTAGCACTGCTCAGATTATGCTCAGGGGAACAGTTTTCTGTAAAGCTGCTGAAAAGCTCCATGTGATCATTGCTTAGCTGAGGAAAAGGCAGGAGTACAGATGATTCATGAAGTGAAAATGACAGAAGCACCCAATGACACATACACTGCTGTCCCTGTTAAAGCCTCACTTGTTTAGGTTTCTACCTTTCCTAGGAAGCTATGTAGTGACTTGTACAACAACTTCATCGAGGCCCTTTAGGTGATCCTGGTGAAGCCCCCAAACATGGGCTGATTTCCACAGATAGGAGCTGACTCAGAGCCTGCAGATAAAAAGCTTTCTTTAAGAACTGGGTATTACTCTGAATGCATATTGTCACTTCTGGTTTTCTTTCTTAGCATAATTAAATAGTACCTCTATCCCAGGACCATGACAGGTACATTCCTTCTTCATGGTGAAACCAGAGGTAGAGTGCTCTGAAGTTGAAGGTTTCCTGGTAACTCTGCTTGGGGTTTTGCATGTTCATGGAGAACCACCTGGATTTGTGTTGCATGTTTGTCCCTTTTCACAGAAACCCCAGTTGCTTTGGTGTTAAAGTGCCTTGTGAAGATCTGTGAGTTTGTAGGTAAGAAAAAAGGAGTAGAGGATTTTGGCTAGCATGTCAAGAACTTAAGACTCCTCATTGAAATTCAGGCCAGTAATAGTAGCTTGTTCTTTTCCACTTGTTCAGTGCCTTCTACAGCCAAGTTTGCTGCTTGTTGAAACTGAGCTCACTTTTAGCCACGCTTCAGTGTAATTAATATAAATGCCAGTAAGTGCAGTTGGTTTTATGTTATGTTTTCCTTCCACATTATTATAGATTGATCTGTTTAGTTTATGGGGACCATAAAGAAAATAAGATACTTTGATTTTATTTATAAGCATGTGGTTTTGTTTTGTATATGAAGACTAAGGGTGTAAGTTTCTCAGTGTAGTGCAACAGCATTCTCAAGGAGCTCTACTTGCTACAGCAGATCAAGATTAAAGTTTTACTTCTGTATTCTAGTACCATCATTATATTGGGAGAGTTACTGTAGGGTATGGCCATTTTAGTCAGTATTCCATCAGCTTAAGCAGTACTGCAACACTTTGTTTTTAAACTGTATGTTTTGAAGTATTTCTGATTTGTCCTATTAAAGTTTGGTTGAAGACAATATGTAGCTTTGCAGGCCACTTTCATCCTTGCTGAGATGTACCTCTTTGTGTAATGAGCCTTATTTTAGCTGAGCTTTTAATGGAAAAAAAGACTAGAAATGTGGAGACCTTTTCTGATTTGATGCATCCTGTGCCCTGAAAGACATCCTGTTGCATTACTGGGAGCAAGGATATGTGGGTAGGACATGTGAGTCCAACTTAAAGACAGTTTTACCAGATGCAGTTAAAAGTGCACATATAATAAACTTACCTAGGTGAGATACAGAATGTTTTTAATGTATGTGGAACAGAAGCAATCTTGTCAGTGTGCAAAATCTTGATTGCCTTTCTTTGAGAGCCCTGATAGCCTCATTTTGCAAAACCTGGCAATCAGTCTAATGCTCTGTTCTGTGACTAAGACTTGGACTTTTTTATTTTTGCTCACAGGTCTCAACTTACTGTTAGCAATTTGAAATTATTTGCAAACGCTCATGAATTAATGAAATTAGAGGTTTTTGTTCTTTATATTGACAGTTTTGATATACACATATTTTCATTCTTTTTTTCATATAGAATTGTAGACAATCTACTGAATATTTTCCCATTTATTTAATTTTCATATTTTCGTCTCTAGAGCCCAATTTGACACCAAGTACAACCTTATAGTAACAAGAAAACAATTTTGGTGTACCATGCTCTTTCAAACACCTTTTAAGATCTCAGCTATGAGGCAGTGATGAGGTGGCTCAAAACTATTGCTACCAGTCTGGGTAATTTGAGGGTAAAAACATTTCTGGATAACCTTGATAAGAGCTTAATATGTAACTAGCCATAAATTTATTATATGTAATTCAGAGGGCAGATGAAGTTGTAGCAAGTGAAATCATGGTGCCCGGCCATCAGAAGTTTAATTGTTTAAAATATATTAGTTTAAAAAGAGAAGCTGAAATATCTGCATTTATGTGCATGCAGTTAGTTGTTTGTGAAGAAGCAGATCGTGCTCAGGAGTATGCAGTGTTGTTTCTAGGCTTTGCAGGAACAGTCTAGTGTTTGCAAGCTGCAAATAGCAGGGCCACAAACAAGATGGGTGGGAGGTGGTTAATGATAATCATCTATTTAATTTTTTTTTTTCCTTTTTTTCCCTCCAGCACAGAATTTGCACTGGAACTTAACTCCTCCATTGCATCTGGCAGGGGCTCAGTTAACATTTTTGCTCCTTCTGTTAATAATGCAGTGACCTATGCTTAATCTCTTTCCTACTTTCACTACCTGTGTCTCCTGATCAAAGAGCTTGGTATTAGGCTAGTGCCATTACAAACAGTTGGAAAGCTGGTGCTGGACCCTGTGGGTTTCCTTAACCCTGTTAAGGAACTGATCATCTTTTGAATGGTTCTGCTTCCTGATTTAGGAGCTGTTGAATGGTCCAAGTTAAATTTATGTGGAGCTAAAAAAATCCCTGGTCTGAACTCAGTCTGAATCAGTCTAAGTCATTTTATGTGCCAAATCCGTAGCCATTGATTCCTTTCTATTACTCCATTAAGCATATGGGCAGGCTGCCTGTCCTACAAAGCATTTTGGTTACCTTTATTCCCTGAGACTGATTATCCTAGCTTTTTTTTTTTTTTTTTTTTTCCCATATGGCATCATGCTTTGGTTTTGTTAATTTGTATCAGGTTTGATTACACATTGTTTACCTTCAGACTTGGTAAGAGTTATTTTTGAATGGCACTTGAGATTGAAGTTGCAGGAAATGGAAGACCAAATCCTTACTGCTTTATTGGTCATCTCAGTTGCAGAAATGTAAGTTACAATTTGAGTTCATGTCTCTGTGTAAGAAAGAATGAAGTTTATGCTTGTGCCCTATATTAGCATGTGCATTTAAAGTAGAATTATTTGTGATAAAAAAATAAGTCTGAAGTGTGATTTTTATTGTAGAGATTGAGTAATTTATATATTGATTTAAAAAAAAAAAGAACGTTAAGGCTCAAGAGTTTAATTTACACAACAAGATTAGACAAAAAGACTGAGGTCTACTTAGCAAATGTCACTGTGAATGTATAAATCCGATGACAGAAGGTCTTATTATCTGTGCTTGCAAGTAGCCAATAGATAAAACACATTCTCATCTTCCTGCTGTGACAACACCGTTTTTTGCCTGCCAGACTGTTCCATTCTACACAGGGGGGGAAATCTAATTAAAGATAGAAAATTGGATTTGGAAAAGACGTAGTATGCCTTCTTGCTTAGTTGTGATTGCATGTTATGGTTATGCCTTATATAAATGAAAGAATTGCTCTTTATTTCCCAAAGTGATCACTTCATTTAAGAATGCTCTAGTAGCATAAGATGACCCAGGTCATCTGTAACATAGAGTTTCAGTCAGATAGTCAAATATACACTGAGTATTTAGATGTATCTATCTTAATAAAATTATAAGTAAAGGAGCGATGTATTTGGCCTGTTTCTTTTTGTCATTATTATTTTTATTGTTTTTATTTTCCCTTTGTAGCTGTTAAAATCTGATTCTGAGAGGCATCTTGTCTCTGAATTTTTGCTGGATGAAGAATTTGGCTGTGTGGGAAGGGGGAGGGAAAAAATGGCAAATGGGAAGGCATAATCCACTTGAGTGCTTGAGTGCTAGAACTCACTGCAGGATCTGAAGTTGTTTCTTCCTTAATAACATTATTTAAAGACAGATCAGCATTATGGATTTCCATTAATAAGAGCATCACTAGAACAGAGACAGCACTGCTGCTGGGCTGTTGCAGTTGGTTGGCAGCATGATTAGCTCTAAAAGGAAAAATGTCATTATTCTGGCAGCAGGGGCTGGCAGGGTGCCTCTTGGGGATGGAGGAGCCAGGACAGAAAACTGGTTATCGGGTGGTGATTTCAGTAGGACTAGGTGAAGCAGAAGTAGCTGGAAATGGGAGAAGCTGCATTTAGCAAGCAGGTCAAGGTGGTGATTTTGTTCTTGTGTGAGGACAGAGCCAAGGTGGAGTGGGGAGGGCAGCAGTGATTCCCTGTTTGGGCAGGGGGCTTGGACTAGATGATCTTGAGAGGTCCTTCCCATCCTCAGCAGCTCTGAGGTTTGTGTGGAGGAGTCCACAGATGGTTTTGAGAGAGCATGTGCAAGCTGCTTACAGCCCTGCTTCTTTCTTGCTTTTGTGTTGCCAAAACTGCTCTGCCCACCATCGGAATTTACTTTCCTGGCATTGCTGAGCTTCCTCTCTCCAGCTTCCAAGCTCAGTCCAGCAGAGATGTCATTGCTGGAGGGAGCAGGAAGAAGAAAACCACTGGCTGCAGGAACCTCATCGGTTGCTTTGATCTACCACAGCACTTCATTCAAGTGTTTTCCTTCCTTTCTGAAAGTGTTTAACGTCCCCTGCAATTTGTGTGGATACGTAGGCAAGAAGGAGTGTGATGACACTTGACTGTAAGAAAGCTTCTAGTCTCGATTCTGATTTCAGCTACATTTAATATATATCTAGACTTTATTAGCATGCTTTCAGCTGACCTGTGACTATTACCATTTAGCTGGTCCTAGCTGAAGAATGAATGCAGATGTGAGAAGACAGTGTGTTAACATACTTAGTTAAGAATTAATGTTTTAACACTGCAATTCACCCTTTGAAGCGGAGGAAGTTAGCAAGTGTTGAGTTGCAATCGTTGTATAATAGAGGCGTTCTCTCCAGCTGCTTAGGCTTTAACTAGAGCCAAAGTGTACAGAACCCGAGGCTGTAGCCCCATGGCATGAGTTTGTCATTAAACATTCTGTACTCAACAGACAACCTTGCAGAAAGGAAATTTTGCTTTATTAAAAGGTTTGTATTATTTCTTTCCTACGTTTCTTAGACACAATGGCAGAAATAGTCGTAAGTGCATAGAAATACCTTGTCTGCCGGTGCATGTGTCATTCACATCCAAACCAGAGACTTTAAGGCAAAATTGTTTACTTACAAAAAGTTGGCCAGGAAAGGGTAAGGGTCCCATACAGGAGCTTGCTGCTGAGCTTGCCTTTTGTGATTCCCTCCTGTGGGATCAACCCTACAGACTGTACTTCCTAGTTTTGTATGCTGGATCTCATTCTGCAAATTTTCATGTGAACATGCCTTACTGCTGTGTTTATTTTTACCAATGCTGCTGTAGTTTCCTGAGTAAGCTGTAGCTGGGTAATTGGGGAGAAACCCAGATTTTCTAATGTCATTAAATTATTGCTACAGTATGTTGATTAAAACTGGAGAATATTGGTGAACTTGTGCTCCTAGTAAAGCGTACATTAAGAAAAATTTCATAGTTATTTTTAATTACTTGTTCTCATTGCTGTAGACTAGCCTCTCCATACTGTAATGACTATCAAATATCATTGAAAGCTCAAAACATCCTCACTGTTACATTCCAGGGTTTGTTTAGAATGCTTAACGTCTCTCAGGAGCTTCTGAAATGTGGTATTTTTATTTTGTGTTTTTCTTTGGTTTTAATTCTTAAATGATCCCTCTTTTCAGATTTCAAATTATAATCTATTTCCTGATGCATTGCTGACGCCCTGTGAGCCATGTCAGAAGTACTTCCAGGTCAGATGCCCTTTAAAAGATTCTGCTATGCAAATATGTGAAACTTTCCTCTTCTTTTCCTTCTTCTTCTTCCCAGGCCCATATTTTGCTTTCATTTTGCACTTATACATGAAAAAGAGCAAGCACTTTCTTTTCTTTTTAACAGTGCCTTTTTGAGTAAGCTGTCTATTCAGCTTTTTAAAAACTATTGCTGTAGACAATACGATGCAAAAAAGTCTTATTAGAGGTAAAGACAAATCAGTCATGCACTATTTTCTTTTTGCAGTGGCATTTTCTCTCTCCTCCTTTTAGCTCTGTTAGGTTTATGACATGATTGAAAAACATCAGTAAAAGCCATTCAAGTAATAGTGTTATTTGTATTATTATGATGCTTAGAAAATTGGGACTGTTTTGTGTTAAACATGTTATAGTGGTAAAAGTATATTAATCTGTTCCTGTAGGTATGTTTCTAAACGTTAGAAGCATGCAGTTGAGACCGATTCATTTTAAAAAGTAAGCAAGCTAAAACCATTAATGAATTGCTATGACAGATCTTCTACCTTCTTAAGTGCTGTCTTTAAGCACCAACATTTGTTATATAAGCACCATTTGTTATTATTCCCAGTAATGATAGTGTCCTAATTAGTTTTTCACCAGAGTCCAATGTTTTTATTATAATACCCTATTTTTACTCGCTTATAACTTACCACTGTTGACCTGCTTTAGCTGAGATACATGTATCAACTCAGTGATTCCTGGTCTTGTCCATTTGTGTTTGCTTTTCAGCAGAAAATAGGAGAGCTGAAAACAGGGTGCCCTGTGCCCCTAGCGTTGTCCTTGCCAGTGGCCAGGCAGCACAAGGAGCTGCCCAAGCAGGGAGGAGGGGGTCCTGCGTGTGGTGGGGTCCCTGGGTGCAGGACCCCTGGCATGGGGTGTTGGTTAGCTGGTAAGGAGCACAGCACCAGCCTGTGTTAGGTACCCCTGGGATGAGGGAGGTAGGGTCAGTGGGAGAGACAAAATAAAAGATACAGGAAATTGGTGGTTGGAATTTCGGTCTTGAAGTTACAGGCACAGGAAGAAGTTGCATTTCTTTGAAGTTTTTAATCAGAAAGTTGGGATGTGCTTCCTCTGGGAAAAGTGACATGTTTTGAGCATCACCATGTCTGGTATAAAGGAGGAGGGACAGGCTCTCCTTCCTTATGCTGTTCTACTATGTAATCTAGGTTTTCTTCAGTGCATTTAAGCATTTCCCTGCATTCAGATGTTTTCCAGTACTCTAGTTAGCAACTTCTGCCCTTAAGACACAAGACCTGCCCTTTCCCATCTGTATTTTTTAGTCTCTTTTTGCCTCTTTTGTTGCTTTCCTTTTTCTCACCTTTATATCTGTTTCCAAGAGCGGAGGGAAGCTGGCTGCGTACATCCCAGAGCCTGACTGGGAGTGCAGGGTGATGGTCAGTGAGCAGATGCCTGTCCATTGAGAGGACAGCCTGTTCCGCTCTGTGCATGCCTTGTGGTACTGTTTCATGTTCATTGATCATTTGATCATGATGATTTGATCAGCGGAACATTTGATATAGGGTCTGGAGGGGAGATCGTGTCTAGTAAAAGGTTGATTTTGACATTTTTCTGCTTGTGATTGTACACCAACCCCACTTAGCACCCAACTTACAAACACTGCTTGGGTTGCAAAGACTTCTGGAGGCTTTGGCTCAGTCATTGATCAATGTGCCAATGTTCATCATAAATCAGTGGGGGAGCTTTATCAAGCAGATTAGTAAAACAATGCATTTTGTTTCAGTGTTTCTATGTGCTTATTCTTAAAATGTTTTTGATCAATGAAATGCTAACGACAGGAGATTGGATAAAGATAATCTGGCAGGCAGATACTTCAGATTTATCTAGGAAGATTATTTTTTAAGAAATTTGTTCAGTGGTAAAAATAGTGGCAAACGTTGCATGAAACAGCTCTATTGTAACAAAGGAGAATAAATTTTAGTCTTGTTCCAGATTGTGGCAGTTGTATTTATTGATGAAAACCATAAATGCTTGTTTTAATTTGCTGAAGCATGAAGTAAAATATAATCTAGTGAAATCTGTAGATACTGTGTGATTCCATAAGTTCTAAAGGTCAGGCAGTGGGTCAGAGTGATCCTGCCCTATTAATTTATTTTTTATGTGACTTCCAGATTGTCAAGACTTTTAACTGATTCAGAAAAAACATAAAGCAGCCAGACCATAAACACAGGCCATTTTGTGGTTTTTTTAGATTACAACATGTGCTTTGGTAATGTTATGTAGGATCAGATGTGACCTTGCTTGCATTAGACTTGGTTGATTTTAGGCAAGATGAAGAAAGCAATGTGTGTTGATGTATTTATATGAGAAGTACATTTATAAAGTTCCTTTAAATTATGTGATGGCTGTGTTTTAGACGTATTTTGTGGCTAAAACTGAAATTGTCTATAAGTTGTTTTTAACTGTTACCTGAGCTGATGGCTTTTGCACAGTGTGCATGGGGTGATTTGTCTTCTGAAGAATCTACAGTTGGCCTAGACTCACTGACTGGGGCTTGAGGAAATGGCAGACATGAAAATTTGTAAAATTTAGTTAAAATTCTGTTTTGAACAAGTTTTAGAAGTTGTTCTAGATGTGTGATTCAGGGAACAAAGAGTATACTTGGTCTGCTTGGTTTTAAATAAACCAGAATGATGGTTGGAAGTGTGCAGCTTTGGCACATCAAAGAGAAGGGAGTACTAGCAACTGTGTGTGCATTTAGGTAATGTTGTGAAGTGCTCCTTTTCCCTCTGTGCTTATGTATATGTTCTTTTAAAACCCATATATTTAATCTCTTGTAAATCTGTATAGCAGTCAGTTCTGTCATGTGCTGCATCTTTGTATGTTTGATATAACTCAGCTGGAATGATCTGTCATTGCCTAGCTCAAATTACAGCTTTTCATTCCTGGGTAAGCCCCAGACATGTTTTTATGTGCAATATAAGCAGTCAGTGATATCTGAGAATTAGGAACAACAGAAAGGATGTTTCATGCTGTGGCAGATGGGAGTGATTTATTAATTGGCCTCTAATTTGGTTGCCAGGTGTCAAACAACAGTGACTGTTACAGTATGTAAATTGAGGTGTTCATGGAGTATTTGTGCAGATTAGTGGGAGCCATAAATAGACAGTACAGGAACAAATTACAGAGTTTTAAAAATATATTTTTTGACCATCTTTCATAGTCTAAAAATCTGTTCCCTCAATAAACTTTAATATTTTTTCAAAATTTGAGCTATGCCCCTGGCTAACAAAAATCAGAACCTTGCCTACAAGTAGACGAAAGAATGGTTTCATTTAACAGTGGAATATGTGTACTCTGCCCTATGATGTACATTTTATCCTTAAATTTGAACTTAGAGCTGTAGAAATAGTAAGCCATCTTCATCTCTGGAGCAGCCCTTTTTTTAGAGTTGATTGAATTACAGCAGGATATTTTGTCAAGGGATTTTTTTCTTCCTCCCCACAGAAATCAAATACACCTTCGTGAAATAATCTACTTGTATTACTTACCTTCTGACCCTCTACTTCCCCTCTCAATTAANAAAAAAAAAAAAAAAAAAAAGAAAAAGCAGGGGATGGGGAGGGGAGAAAAAGACAAAGAGCAGAGAAAATGCAGGTGTTAAAAGGCAACAGCTGACTGGCCAGTCAGGCTTAAAAATAACAGTACTTGAGTTTTACCATAGATGAAAAAGGAGCAGCATCTGCCGTGGTCTGCTTAGAAATTTCGGAAATTTTCTGCTTCCTAGTGATGAGCGCTTGAGGAGTTCTTCCCCTCCTCATCAGAGGCGGAGGTGAAATACTAAAATGAAATGATGGTAGGGATGACTTCTGGACTCCTAGGCATTTGGAAAGGGCATCTCTCCTGTCCCCAAGCCTGCCTGCAACAGAATCAGACATGAAAAAACTGCCTTGTATAGGATCAAGCTTTCTGCGTTTTCTCAGCTTCATGGTCCTGATGATCTCTATATTTTTTTCTGCCTCTGTTTTTCCTTATTTAATAAGCTAAGCTTTTGTCTGTTCTCTTACCCACTTAGGTTGTGGTAATTTCCCTGCTGTAAAACAATTATGTAAAGTGCCGCATCCCTTTACCAGAAGCTTTAGCAAAATAGTGCATATAATGAATGTGTTTCATGACTGTCTCTTTTGCTTTTCTAGTCGATTCTGGTGTGGACGCGTTGGCGGTGTTTATGGCAAGTGGCAGCACGACGGATGTTGTGAACCGCAACAACCCTGCCACCCCACCGAACACCCTTAACCTGCGCTCCTCTCATAACGAACTTCTGAATGCGGAAATTAGGCACACAGAGACCAAGAACAGCACTCCTCCGAAATGCAGGAAAAAATATGCGCTGACTAACATTCAGACAGCCATGGGTCTTTCCGATCCAGCAGCGCAGCCCCTTCTGGGGAACAGCTCTGCCAATATAAAGCTGGTGAAGAATGGAGAAAACCAGCTCAGGAAAGCTGCTGAGCAGGGACAGCAGGATCCCAACAAAAACCTCAGTAGCACAGCGGGCGTAAACGTAACTTCTGAGAAGTTTGAAGGCAAAGAGCCGATCCCGCAGGATTCCTCTGGCTGTGAAGTATTACCCTCGCAGCCAAGGAGGACCAAGAGCTTCCTGAATTACTATGTGGATCTAGAGACGTCTGCTAGAGAGCTAGAGCAGAGTTTTGTTGCAATGGAAGATAAATCTGCACACAACAATGGCCAGGCTTCTACCGTTATTGTCAATGGGGAAGTCCTGCCCCGGAAACAAAACAAGCTGTCAAGCCCAGAGGATGGCCAAGTTGCTACAGTATCGTCAAGCCCTGAGACTAAGAAGGACCACCCAAAAACTGGGGCCAAAACAGATTGCGCCCTCCATAGGATCCAAAACCTGGCCCCAAGCGATGAGGACTCCAGCTGGACTACGCTGTCCCAGGACAGCGCCTCACCGAGCTCACCTGATGAAACAGGTATGCAAGTAAAGGCTGCTCATGGCCACTGTTTTAGAAATATGTTCCTTAACTCCTCTCAGCTGGCAGCTGGAAGGAGAGGGGTGATTTAGTGGTGCTTTTGGTGGGGAAGTGGTTTGCATCGAAACACAAGTGCTGGGCTTGCATGCAGCTCCTTGTCCACTTGGGAACACTTGGCAAGCTCCCGCTCAGTCTTAGCAGCTTTACTGCTGCTTTAGGAAAGGCATCAGTGAATACTATAGATGGGGTCCTCAAAGTATGTTAACTGCACCTTTTGCTAGTTTATAAATAGTTGCTCTTCAATACTCTATGGTTACATGTTGTGAGAAGTACATGATTGTCTGGAGATGCTAAACTACTGATAGCTGCCTACACACAACAAACAAACTTTTCTGAGCAATGAGTTTTACGTTCAGCAAAGATTTTTACTTTTCTGTTTCAAATCTTTGTGAGTATCCCCCTTCCACCCAGAGTTATTTGATGATACCTTTTTATTTAAAAAAAAGTCCTCCCAAACCTTGGGTCATTTAATTTCTGTGTTTTGTTTTCTTTGTGGAGCAGTTCCATATAGTAAGTCAGAAACTGAAACCATGGCACTTTGTATTTTGGAAGCCTGGGCTCGTTAATTATTTGAACAGTAATGATGACTTCTGCACTGGCTCTGTCGTGACTTACAACACATCTCCATTATTTTCAAAATTCTACAGATCTCATTTATTCTAGTTAATGGACTTTGTCACTTTTTTTTTTTTATAACCACACTGGTATATAAAGGTACAACTCTGTCAAAATGAGGAGAGGCAATCTGATTCTTGAAGGTGACATGGGGCTAAAGTAGTTCATCATACATTGTTTGTATTTTAAGTAATTTCATTATTACAGTGCAGAGATTATATACTGTTTGGAGGCCATCATGGTCCAAATCCACAGCTGCATTACTGCATGACTGATAAAAACAGTCATTCATGATTATGACAATAGTGATTTTTATTTTAATGTGTAGGGTTTTTTAAAGTCACAACCAGAAGTCCCCACTATGTGATGTCTAGTGGATCTTCTGATGTTTTTGATATGTGACTAACCTTTGCTGTTAAGAGAGAAAACTTTCATGAAATCGCCTCTTCACGTGCAAAATGAAAAAGTTTTCAGTTCGCTAAAATTGCTGTTTAAGTTAATATTATTTCTCAGGTTATTTGAAATACATGTGACATCACTGATCACATTTTCTGGAGAAACTATCAATAGGAGGTATTTAGATAACTTAATGCTGAGCATCTTGGCTCCTTCTGCCTTTGTACTTGCCTCAGGTTTGGCAATGAGAAACTGGGGGTAGAAAATTTATATTCACTGAAAACTAAATTAGAGTAATTCCAAGTAGTCTAATTAAGGAAGGGTGGCCTAAGATGCTAAGAGCTATCATAAGCTTTGTTTCTTTTTAAATAATGTGTTTAAAGTTTTTTTCCTGTGTGTGTATTGTCACTGTATGGTGTGTGAGCTCTTTCAGCACTCATGAAGGGGGATTTTCTGAGCTGTTTTGAGGTGTTGACAAGCTTGCTTATTTAAGTAACCAAATGGTAGCTGAGCTGTGGTTTGTTTGCACTATGGAAATAAAGGGAAAAATTCCCCTGCTGACTTTGGGGGTTTTCCTTGTTTAAAAAAATAATAATTAAAAAATATCAATTAATAAAGCCCTCAGAGCTCGCCATTCTTCTAAAGCAGAATAAAGGGCTTTTTCAAATTCTCCGCTACCTTTACCATACTAAGCAGACGGTTTTAGAAAAGCAGATGTCTAGATATGAGTTCAGCGTCTATAAGAAAAGAGTTAAAAATAAACAGAAAGCCTAGAAGACCTCAAAATTGCCTTTCAAGATCAAAGTGGTAGAGGTGTTTCCTTCTCATCCCTGTGGTCACTGTCAGAGAGCACCAAGTAGGACATAGGACCTGCCATACTGGATTGGATTGCTGGTTTTAAGATGCCTCTATATTTAAGTATTCATGGACTCTAAAAACATCTAACTATTGCAACTTGCAACTTACAGACATCTGTCTCTTAGGATTATTGGCTATGTTGAATTTCTCTCCACTCTGACAAAATTGTTTCATTAAGTGTTTCCAGTTTATTTCCAAAATGGACTATCAATTGATACGACAGAAGAGAGATAAGAAATCAAATGCTCAGTTGCCATGGATGTGAGGATGGCTTTTGGACATGATAAAACAGGCCAGTTTCTCAGGCTCTCTCTCCTGCAGCTCTTTCTGAGAGTCTGAAAGGGGGGTTGCAAAAAGCAGTGCTGCTGGTGTAGAAAAAAGTAGAAATCACAACCAGTGCAACTATCTCCAGACTTACTTGTTTGGGGGCAAATGTTGTAGTTTTTCTCAGGGCCTTCAGCTTTTTAGATTTGACTAATGTGCCATCTTTAGGCAACTTCATGTATCTGTAAGGATGTTTGAAGGGTGATGAAATAAAAGATGAAATAAAAGTTGAGTAAATGAACTGAACTTTCTTTTTTGAGGCAGAGTCAAGAACAGTTTAATGTTTTGCATTGTAATCACCTGTGCTTTTTCCATCTTCTTCCCAAGAGTTGCTTGAGTTACTGTGGTGCTGATCGACAAGGATTTACCTCTCACCGTGCCAGGTCAAGCTATGGTAGTTACCTTACTTACCAAATAACTTGGGTGCTACAGCTGTGGGTGGAGTTGGAAGTGCTGAAGGAAATCAAGTAACACTTGCTGCTTCTCAAAACCCCTTGCACCCTTCTGCCATGCTGGGGACAGAGAAACAGTTTCCCACAAGCAGAAAATACATTCAATGTATTTATGTCAGTGGTGGTTGACCGAAAACCCGAGAGACTTCCAGGGGGCTGTATCTAGCCCCTCTGAGGTCACGGAGTAGATTTGAGAGCCCATATTTAAGAGTAGGCAAGGAGAATAAACCTCAGAAAGCAAGGACTGGTGGTATCTTGGCGCTCTTGCAATTTTCAGATCTGGTTTTAAACATCCCTTTAGTGGAGGTGTTGCCCCAGCCTGCTTGGGCCATCTGCTCCAAAGGCACGGGGTGCTTTCCCCCGTGGTAGATCTTTCCAGTCTTTTTAGTGTAATCTTTCATTCCTTGTTGTCACCGTGTGCCAGCATTGGGGTAGGGAAGCCTCCTGACTGGGGAGTTGTGCAGTGAGCCCTGGTGGTGCCCTTCCTGGAAGTCTGCGATTTTGGGCACAGCTGGGGCTCCTCACTGCCACTGCATCTGGGTAGGGAAAAAAAGATAAGAGTTTTGAGAACAGTTTATCTGTTAAAGAGTGTAATCTAGCAGATATCTGGAGAATTATTAATGTTCAATCCAGAGGTTATATTTAGCACTTTAGTATACATAGGAATAGGATAGAAATACCGTTTTACTGAGAGGACCCTGTTGAAAATGACAATATACTACTTCCAGGGCTTCTGAATTGTCTTGTCGTCTTCCTCCGTCTGTTAACACAATTTGTTGTTCAAATCCTGGAATACTTAATGTTGCTTTGTGTTGGGTTTGTTTTGTAGGTATGTAGTTCAAAGGCCCTGAACAAGTTACTCTTAAGCTTAATTGTTTGCACTGGGGATGTATCACTGTTTAGATGAAATCCTCCTGAACTCTCCTTAGGGCGGGATACTTTTATTTGCGGTCTAATGAAAAGGAGTTTCAAGAGGCTTGTCTCTTTTTCTGAATGAGGAGGCAAAAATAAGACAAACCAATTTAAAGATGCAAAACAAGTGGCTGGATATTAGTGTTGTTGATTAGTAATGTTAAATGTAACAAAGCCTGTTAATAACAGGGGCACCAAACACTACAAACACAGTACAGTATAACAATTGTGTTTTGAGGAAACTCTTCTTTCTTCTCCAAAAGAATTATCTGTATCTGCTTCTTGACAAGAGCTACATTGACTTCAGCTTTTATTCAGAGATTTTTTTTTTTAATAAGGATTTTTAGCTTTCCTCCACTGGCCTCAGGACAGACTGCACCCATTCAGATGACACTGCTGTCATTCAGAGAGCATGTTGTGGGCTACCAAAGACCAGCTTCAGGTGTCTTTAAAACTGCAAATGGCACAGAGCTGCTTTTAAATCAGGGTGAATGCTTCCTCCCCCTCTCTCCAGAAAATTTCCTTAGTCTAATTTACAAAGGAAATTCATCTTGTGTTACTACATCTTCTCCCTATTCTTTCTCTCTGTCTCTATGTATTCACCAGTTTCACCTGCATTTTATGAATGTGTGGCACAAACAGCAGGAATCAAGTGGACACTTCAGAGCCCAAACCTAGGGGAGGATGAGGGTGATGCTAGTGTTGTTTTCTGTTTGTGGTGCTTTTTTTTTTTTTTTTCATTCATTTTGGGTGAAGATCACCAGAATGTCTGTAGAAGGCAGGCACATTTCTTAATCCTATCACCTGAAAAACAGTTTCAGTGGAAGGTTACCCCTCCTTGCCAAAGTGCAGCTCTCTATGTAATAATCTCTAATGAATTAGGAATGAGATTTCTCTGGAAAAAGAAAGAGGAATTCTGTTTGCCTCAAAGCCAAGAAAAATACTGGAATTTGCTTTTGCTTCCTCTTTTAATTTGAACAAAACCCCATCCTTCCAGAGCAGGGAATAGGCCTGTAATTAGGAAGGTCCCTGAGATGTGGGACACTTGGTGCTAGAGAGATACAGGTTTTCTTGCTCTAGGATCGTTGCCCTCCTTGCTCTTTTCAGAGCTTTGGGAGGCTGTGCAGGGGCAGCAGCCTCCTCTGGCTCCCCAGCTTCTCAGCCTTTGAGTCACACAACGGCTTGTTTCTCCCTGGTTGAAAATGTCATTCAAAGAGTTATCAAAAGTACAAGTGTCCTCTTTTTTTAAGTAGTGCCATTACTGTATGCGACTGCCATATATCAAATGCCTGTCTGCTGCTGGTCTCCAAGCAAATCCGGGAGGGCAGTTTAATAGCAGGTTGTGAATAAACGAGTTCAACCCAGTGCAGAAATGACAGTGATGAGACTGGCCTTTGGGGATCAGGAGTGTCATTCTTGTAAATAGAGCCTGGTATTCTGAAATAACAGTACATCTGGGTAGAGTAGTCCTCTAATACAATAAAAATTACAGCAAATCATGAACTGGTCAGAAAGATTTATACCTATGGTCAGTTCTGCCTCTGATTTTAACCAGCGTCTTTGACAAAATTAAAATGGATATCCTCTTAAAAGCACCATTTTTCCTTTGCAGTACCTATCTGATACAGACAATAAGTATGTTATTTACTACAGAACATGTTTTCTGTGTTCCTGAGTGTGGAAAAAGATTTATGGTAGTAGAAATACATTCGACTACAATGTGGATAAACACTAGTCCTATAATACTAGAGAAAGAATATATTATCACCTATAAAATTGTAGGCTTCTAGGTAAACATCCAGTTTTCAGATTTTTTGGGAATAAGAGGTTCTAGTTCACACCCACTATGCACCCTAACAGCCTGTCAACTTTTAATATTGAGCTGGCTTTTTTTAATCCTGCATGTTACTGATAACCACATAGCAAGAACAGTGCATGTTTTATTGTCTCAGACTTGACCTGACTATTTGCTGACTGCCTATGAAATAGGAAAGGTGACCATTGCTGTATATCCCCAGTGTTTGTGTGGGTAACATTCTGTATGTGGAGTAACTAACTGCATGTTTATCTTCCTTTTAGCTACCCCTATAAGAAGATTTTAGGGAAGAAAAAGTAAGCCAGTTTAAAAGAAATAAAGCCTAAAAGGCCACACAGTTACACAATGTTCACATTAATGATCAGCATTCAGGGTCTACTGGTAGAAGGCCATAAAATCAATCGAACTTGATAGTAAATTGAACTTGAAAGATGACTCCCTCGAGTACATGCTGCTGCTATCAGTTGCACAGGGAGGCTGCGCGCTGCGTTTGGGCAGTCAGGTCAGTTTTACCCTGTGGTTCTCAGTGGAACTATCTAAATCCGTGTCTTGAATGCTCAGGTAAATGCTCTGATTTGAAACCCAGAGTTTCCATGGTAAAGAGCTGTGATTAGCATCCTTTTGAATTGGGATAGTTAATAAAAGCAAGCATATAAAAGTGAATTAACGTGCTTAAATTTAGGAACAGGAGGATAGATGTCTTACACAATAGTGATTAGCATTCTCTCCCAAACTCTGCAATTACCAGAATTTGGGACTATAGAAGAGGCTTTCCAGGACATGTTGTGTGGTCACAGTTGCAGTTTCATACTTACCGTTTGGTAAAAAAGATAAAGAATTATTCATTATTTCATCAGATCCATTAATTTTCCTTCCTCCAAGGGAGAGCTTGATTCAGCTGCCTGCCTGGTATACCTTGAGGTGCCTGGTGGTGTCCAAGACAGGCAGCAGACAGGAGGCAAGAACTAGGACTTGGGTTCTGGAGGAGCAACTGCAGGCTAAGTGGGACACACATCAAGTGACACTCACAAATGAATTAACCAGCTGGACAGAGCCTGCAACATCTACCCTGCAGTGCAGAAATGAAATTTGTTCCTTTTCTAAGTCTGGCTTTGTTTTAAAAATCACTCCTTGGTTAGTCTCTGCTATATTGTGCCTAAAGGGTCTAAGATGGTTTGTCATATTCTTTCCAAACACAGCTCTCTCCCAGCATGATGTCTCTCTCCGAGTGCTCCAGGGCTGGGGGAGATTGAGTTCAAAGACAGTTGCCTTCTAGTGGCTGTGCTTTGACTACCAAAGCATTGCTGTGCCTAGCTCAGTGCTTTGGCTAAAATAGTGTCAAATGGGGGCCTGGTCTAACTGATATAGCTTCATTAATTTTGATGTTATTCCAGCTGAACTTCTGGGCACTTGATGGGAGTTTTACAAGCTGGTTTATTTTGCCCTTGATACTTCATTTCTTGTTTGGTGGTTGTCTTTTCAGGGACACTTTAGTTGCTAGCATAGTAGAGCACACAATTCCTAATCCGGACAAAATCAGAGTGCTGCTTTGTGTAAGTGCGGTGCTATGATTTTGAGTGTTTTAAAAATGAATGTTTTCAACTCAGTAAAATGTATAGTTGTGGGGTAAACAACTGCATGCAGGCCTGGCTGCTGGAACATGTGGAATGCTGGCAGGGGAAGGTGAAAGGCAACAATGGGGAATAGAGGTTGTGGCAAGACAATGCAGGAAAGTGAATGCCAGCGTCATACTACCACCTGGGTGGAAGCTGTAGGGTAGTTCACAAGGTCTTCGGAGCACCACAAGTTTCCCCTAACTCCGTAGTGCAGTTTACCTTGATGTGTACCGTTAAGAGGTATTAGGATGTGCTTCTTATACAGGGCTTGTGTGTTGTGGCAAAGTGGAAGACTCTTCTGAGCATCTGTAGTGAAAACTGGAGTTTCAGAAGTGGTGAACAGCTTAATCATGTCTGGTACTTAACTTGATAGACTATTTTTGGAAACTTTTCAAGATTCTGTTGTTTCAGGGATGGACAGGTATAATTCTGGATCCTGCATGTCCTCTATGAGGTTGACTGCATCTTGCTGAAAAAGCGTTTCTGTGCCTAGGATTGTATGTCTTCACAGACATTCTCTTCTGAGACCATGGAAAGAGTTCGGGTCCAGTCAGACACAGGACCAAGCAAAGAGGAAGGGAAAACAAACCACAGAAGAGAAACCAGAGAAGGTAATGGGGAAAAGGCAGGATCCTGATAGCTCTTTCAGAGGGATGGTAAGGCAGGAAGTTGCACAGAAGAAAAGCCACCATCAACTAATACCAGACTAAGCGCCCCTCCTTTAAAGAAAAAAAAAAAAAAAAGTTCCCAGTTCATAAAGCTGTGCAAGTAGAACAAATTATGACCAAAATCGATCCAGTAAACCTCTGCCTCAGCACTTCGGAATGCTTTATAGAACTCAGGTCAAACTTCAATCCACCCACACAATGCTTTGACATGGGTGTAGAAATCTCTGGGGAAGGGAAGGGAAAAACACTGTTACCTTTGGGAAGACTCTTAACCTGCAGGCCCCTGTTCGTTAAGGCAAGCTGAGAACATGGGTATATTCTGCTAGGTGGGTTCTGTGTGCTCTGGAGCTCTTTGCAGCCTGCTTAGGTGCTTGTTTGTCTTCTGTGCTCCTATATATCAGCTCCAGGAGGTGTGCTAGAGAAATGGTATTGCTGCTCAGCAGAATGAGTTTCTAGTCTTTTACAGTGGCCCCTGAGCTTTTGGAGGATCTCACAGTTGCTGGGGTAGCAGCAATTGACCTGCAGTGATACCAGCATCAGGCCCTAGCAGCAGGGGTGAGCTTGTCCAACCACTGCTGTCAGCAGAGGAGAGAGCCGATGGGGAGGAAGGTAGGAAGGGTTGGAAGATGAGAATGTGACCTGGAGGCTTGTTGAGAGGAGGGACCCACAGGAGGGGGAAGCAAAAGGAGAGTAACTGCAGCTGTGGAGATAAATGAGAACTTGGCACAAATTGAGGGGAAGCTGGAATAAAAAGGAGCTGGAAGCAAGCAGGGGTGTTCATAGTCATTAGGTTAGGTGAGCGGGACTAGCACAAAGACAGTGACAATAAGTAGGGTGGACTGAGATTGAGAGTAAAGCACAGAAGTGAGTACTGGGGAATTTGCATGTGCTTGAGGCTGGGATGTTACTTCACAGAATTCTGAAAACTTAAAGCAGGCAAAAACGGGAGCTCTGGGTGAAAGTTATTTAATACTGAAGTACTGCTAAGAGAAAGTAAAGTCCTAGCTCAGGGCTGGATTCAGGCCCTGGTGGAAGGAGATGTCTGTGCAGTAAGGGACACAGACCTAAATTCCCCTTGAGTTCCTGCCCTGGTATATTTGCACCTGCAGGTATTTCTTTTAATCTCCGCAAGTTAGTGGCTCCTCTAGACCCCAGTCTCTAAGTGCACTGGTTCCTCATGTGCTTAGCTCTCACACAAGAAGGCTTTAGCTGATTGAAATTTAATTCAGCTTTAATTAATGACATGGGGTTGCCTGAATTGGGGTCATGGGTCCCTTGAGTCACAAGTGTGCTGTTGCAAGCTGTGGTATTAAACACACAGAAACTATAACATGTACTACTGAGACATGGACTAGATGGTGCTGCAGGCAGCCTTGGGTTTGTTGCTGCTGCATCAAGAGAAGGTGGGTGGATTCAGGGCAGTACTGAGCCATTTCCATGGGCCAGGAGAGGTCTTGTATGATGGGACTTGGCATACTGCAGAGACCTTGCTCTGAACTCAGTCCTTGCTTGAGAGTGGATGTATGGTTCCTGCCTTAAGGGACATGAAGCCTTTTTTTAAGCAATCTCATGAAAGCACATACATTTGCCATTAAGGCTCAATTGCTTCATTTTGAGATGTATGGAGCCCCTGGGTACTCACCATTAGGTCGTAAATGTCCAATATCAGGATGCCACAGAGCTCAAGATAATGACATTAAGTGGGTTTCTTGTAGTGTCTGAGATCTGGATTTCAAAAGCCTAGCAGTGTGTGTCCTTTGGTTTGCACAGTACATTTATGCGTGATACTTCAGTGATGAGAAATCCTCGGAGGGAGAGGGGGAGGACAACTTAAATCTGAAGCGTATATTTTGCTCCCTGCTCTTAGTGTGTCTGGGGCATTTTTAACCATTTTTATACAGTGTTGTTACAGGGGTTGTTTTTAACTGCTGTTTGTTATGTTGATCATTTATGTGTACATCATTTGATACACTGGACTAATTTATTACCTAATATGATTTTCAAGCAAAAATCTTGAAGTAGTCAGTCTCAGAACTATTCATGAAACTGTTTCTTAATGAAACTATTTTATTACTAAACTGACATAATTTAATATCAACTAAATTCATTTTTCCTATTCATTTGTTTTTAATTGCTTTTGAATTGAGATTCTGCAGGGCTAAATTTAAATATGAAACACTTCTTCGATTATTAGCTCAGGGATAGTTGCAGTGCACTGAGAGATAGGTGTAGTAGCACTGTCATAATATTCAACTAAGAGTTTTAACTCTGTAGAGCACGTTTCTTGTTTGTGCGTAACTGATAAAATACTCTAAGGTTATGGCTTCTTTTACTTTTTAGAAGTGTTTTTCTGGCTCTTCCCTGAACTGGAGAAGTTTTCAGTAAGGAACAAAGGAGCCCATCCCTCCTCCCCTTCTCAAAATGAAAGCCAAAATGCACAACTCAGGTTGGCCAAATTAATTATTAAATTAGAATACATTCCCATTCAGACTTTAATTTAATTTTACTTCTACTCTGCAAGAAAGAGGCAGTCAAGTTACCCTGGTCATTTTGGCTGACATGATTCTTGGCTTTGCTTAAATTATTGATTATAGCAAGGGGAGGGACTTTGCGATGAGAACAGCGCTTTCACTAATAGAAGCTTTTCACTAAATCAATTTCTACCATTGCTGCAATGCACCTTCGGGGAGTTGGAGGTTAGCAGCCTTAAGAAGAGTTTTGTCTTCAAAGAGTGGATCTTTGCCATATGTTTTTCTAAGCCTTTTCTTTTCGTGTTTGTACAGGCAGCTAAGGAGAAAAAAAAAACCAAAACCATAAATATATTTCCAGGGGCTGATTTGCAGGGTGCAGAGCTGTGCTGGTCCAAAGTTCAGCTGATTAAATCTTGATGTGATTGATATCTAAAGGCTTGTGGGCTGAAAGTACTGTTTCAAAAGCTTGTCTCCTGAGCAGAGTCAGTCAGAGAATACATCAATGTCTTGCAAGCTGGAATCAATTCGGTAGAGAATGCACTGTATGCACATGCTGCTGTAATTCCTGTATAGCCATCCCTCTCATTTTTTTCCTGGCTTATTAGAAAACGCAGTCATTTATATGGTCAACATGTGGTGTTTCCTCTGTTATATCTACTGGCAATTGAATGAGGGTGGCTTTTCTTTTCTCCCACCCAAAGCACCATTCCTCATTAGACTAACTAAGTAAGTGTCTATTTAAACATAGCACTGTATTTTCCCATATTTGAGTTAGAGATGCTACACAGAAGGAGAATATGAAGCTGTTGGGACATGTATATAGCAAACTTAAAGGATGCTGGTAGCAGATCAGTACATGTTGAACTATACGGGAGCATCTAGTAACTGTAAGTAACACTTCTTTTTTACTTTTTCGTAGCTCTGGTTGAAAATGTCACTTAGCTCTGGATATTGAATACAATTATTTTATTTGTTGATAAAAATTCTGCTCAGTGGAAGATTAGCTGGTATCTGACAGCTTAAGTTGCAGAGTGCATGGTGTGCAGTTAATACTGTAAAGGTATCTTTCTGAATGGTCATCATTTCAGTAGTGAATTGACAAGTGATGTTTTTACATAGGTTTAAAATGCATTATGAACTGGACTTTTTAGTTTTTCCTTCACATGTCACAAATTCTTGCCCTGGGACTACTTCCCTGCAGTCAAAGGGAAGAAAAAAAAAATCTGCCTAAATAATGCAGGAGCAGTACACCTAGTCATTCCCTAAAGTTCAAGGTAAATCAACTTTTGATATACTGAGTGAAATTTTGGATATCAGAAATGTGAGGTGGTTTATAGCCAGTATTTGACTGGGATCTGTCAAAGAATGTTGACTAATATCTTAGACAGTTTTTTGTTCATTTTGCCAGCCCTAAATCAATCAATTCAGCTGGGTCAGAAAAACAGTCTTTTGTCGGAAAGCTAGTTCACGCAAAACCTTTACACAACTTTTTGTCTTCATTTGTGGAATTATAATTAAATAGCATAACTGTATTTGCTCCTTACAAAAACAAGCTAGTAATAAGAAATAGTGATCCAGTTTGGATTTTGTAAAATTATTTGAAATTTAGTTCAATTTTTTTTTTTCTTTTTTAGGCAAGCCAATATCATTTGTCACACTCTGTAGCTGTAGCAGACTTTCAAGTTAACATTTGGTGTTAAACTCAAATTACCTTATTTTCTTTTGTGCTTAACTAAACCACAATAACGAGTCTCCCTTTTTTGCCACTGGAGCCTGTCAGCAGATGGACTAAGGAACTTTGTAGTCTCCTGACTACATTAATTTCCCATGGTTAATTGTGCTGAAACATAACTAACACTTTTTTAACAGAGATCTGAAAAGCCGGAAGGACATCGGAAAAATAGAGATTTCAGGGCTAAGCTTCCACTGGCATAGAATAAGAAGTTTATTTGATTTTTCATACAGGATTGTTTTTTCCCACTAAAATGGGTGTGTTGGGCTTTGTAAAATTGTATTGCCTGTGCATATTCAGGATATGTATAGGAAATAAGGCCCTTTTGCAACTATCAAAATGAATGTGTGATCATTAACAGAAGATCGTTTTTCTATGTTTCTCTCGATTTCATGTCATAGTTTAATTCTCACTTTCATAACTATACTCCAGATTTCNTCCTCCTAGTGGCTACTGTCCGCATCCACTTTGGTTTTAGTTTCAAGGAGCTGGTCCAGAAAACAGTGGTGCATGATCCAGAGTGCTTAACCCTTCCTAGAGGAAAGCTGCTGGTTTTGGGTGGTCAGGTGTGTCTAACTTGAAGGAGACTGTTGTTAAACTGTGACAAGCTTCAGCCCTCCCAACATAAATCAGTTAAGGAGTGACTCAGGAAGAGTTGTGGTTTTCCAGGAGTGATGCAGAGGGGTGGATTGTCTCTCTGCCAGAAGTAGGCAGAGATCCTATCTATATGTCCAACCAACACTTTTAAGTTCACTAATTCCGATTTTTTCTAACATCAGTGCAATAATCATTTGACAGTATTAAAAAAAAAAAAAACCCAAACAAAAAACCACAAACAGAAAACACCCAGATTGGCAAAATCTACTGATTTAAAAGCTGCACTCCCTGCAGACCACACTTGAAATGTTATAGTAATGGTAATTACTGGCTGTATTTTTTTAACCTCTCTTTTTATGTATTCAAGTATATAATAGAAGCTTTACTGTAGGTGAGGGAATATATCTAGCATTTAGACAGTAGATCTCTCTTGTTTTCCTCTGCGAAACCACCTCATCTGCAGACAGGGCAAGTGGACAGACTGAGCACTGGAAGCAGAAATGCTCTTCAGAAGGGAAGAGAGGGTTGCTCAGATGTTGCTCTTTTATTATGAACACATTTATTTTACATCCTCGCTTTATTTACAGAAGAACGCTTATGGATACCATGCATTTATAAAGGCTATAGTACTGATGAATAAATGCTTCAATTTACACCAAGAAACCAATTAATAAATAAATGAAAACAAAGTTATAAATTTTTCGTGAAACAAATACACCTTGTTCCCAAATGGGAGTCTAAAAAGAATGTGCCTTCAAAAACAAGAATCAGTTTTACATCACTATTTATCTTTTAGCATTAAGCTTTCATTCTAATATTATTTTTTCAGCTTTTTTTGGAGGGGGAGACATGCGAGATTCTGTGGGTTGTAGTGAGAGTTTTTTTTGTTGGTGGGTTTTGGTTTTTTTGTTGTTTTGTTTTGTTTTTTTTTTAAATGGACAAGCTGCAATTTTCTCATGATTCCAGGAGCTAGGGATTCAAAAAGTACAAGATGCCACAAGACACAATACAAAATTCTAAAAATTTCTGTCAAAAATGCTGAAAACAAGCATAAGTTCAAAAGAGGTGTATTTCATTTCTGTAGTGTTTTAAAAGTAAACTTTTTGAAAGGAACGAGCCTTGCAGCTTGAATTCTGCAATGATGAACAAATGTACTACCTCATTTGGTAATACACTGAAGGTCTTTTGGTGAGACATACTTTGTTATTTTATGACTTGCTGATGAATAAGGTGGTGATCAAAGTTTGGAAGAGAGCGAAAACTCTCTTTGTTTTGTCATTATGTTAACCTTACTGCAAAAGGGTCAGTGTAAAGGGCACTAGATCAGATTATTTTGACTTAGTTATTTTTCTTTTGGTTTATCATTTTACACATGCTATGTCAGGATTGTGTGTTGTGCTGGCCCCAGTCTTTTATCTAGGCTAATTCTGTTTTCAGAAGGTGGCAGGTTTCACTGAGAATTTGTTATCAGTTCAGAAACAGTGAATTTCTAACTATCGTCTCATATCCAGTATGTTGCTGTCATCTCTTCTTTCTATTTCTGAATTTTTCTGGAATGCAAATAATATAAAGGAAGCAAGACTGTAAACATTTACTGACATAAGAGCTCTTTTGAACTGTAATAATTGTCATATGTAAAAGCTTGTAGTTTAAGCGGTGTTAATTACCTCTCAAGAGCAGTTGGCTCTGCAGTAATCACTACATGAGATCTGCTTTTAGTTACTGCTCTTCGTGGTAGTTCAAATATGTTCCCCTTTCCTTATTCATACAGATATTTAAGCCCAACAGATGTATTTGCCTATAAAGAAATTTTTATCTATTAGATGGCACTGTACAATTTAGTATAAAAGTAGTAACATCTTCCTTTTAGATACATGTTAATATAAAATTGAAGGTGACAGATGTGTAACGATAATAATATTCAGTCCCATAACCTCTGCATCTCTGTTGTCATATGAGGTTATTGTGTATCTCAGGGTAGGAAACTGTGTGTACCTTTGTACTTATGAGAACAAATTTATTGTGGATTTTCCTTCTGGGAATATATATATACCTTGGAGGAAGCTTGGATATATTGGTTTGAGGATTCTTGTATCAGATGTGGCTTTTTAATCCATCCCAGTGTAATTGTTGTGGTTAATTTTATCAAAGTCTTTCAATAATGTTGTTAATTCCACTATTTCCAATGCAGACTAATATACTGACTGGAAGCTAGAGCTCACTTTTATAAGAGTTACAGAGGTTGCAGTTCCATTTTGTACAACACTAGATAGTACATTAGCTTGTAAGAATGGCCATATCCAGCAGAGCTTAGGCTCATGTAGTTCTTCATGGGTCGCCTCTGACAGTGGTCAGTAGCAGAAACTTATGGGAGCAATAAAAACAAAAAACAGGGTTAGCATAAAGTAGTTTTCCCCTATTATATCTTTTTTCACTTTCAGCAATTGGTGGGTTTAGGGCTTTCAGACTTGCTATGTCATTCATGTTATCTTCTTTAATTCCTCTTGATAGACTTTTCTAACATGGATTTGTTTAATCATTTTTGGTCTCATTTGTATTTCTGGTATCCACAACATCCTGTGACCATGAGCTCCATAATTAAATTATGTGTTGTATGAAAAAGTACTTCCCTTTGTTATAAAATTGCTCTCCATTAATTTAATTAGGTGCCCATTGCTTTTCTGTTGTAGGAAGCAGTAAATAACAGTGAATAATCATTTCCTTTCCATCCTTGCCTTCCCACCATTCATGATTTTACAGATTTCTGTGACATCCTTCCCTCCTCCCTGTCATTCCTTTTCCAAGCTCAAGAATTGTACTACACTCAATGTCTCTGCCTGCAGAAGCAGTTTTATCAGTCTTTTTATGTCTTTTCTAGTTCTGCTATATCCATTTTTATAATAGGGCATGTGGAAGTGCATGCACTAGTCCTGTTATAGTTCAACTCTACATTAAAACAGTAGACATAAGGATTTTTGTCTTGATCTTAGTTCCTAACATAGAACTTTTTCAACTGCCAGTGTGTACCAAGCTGCTTTTTTTTTCAAAGAACTTGGTGACCTTGATCCTTCCAGAGTGGTAAAAGGTAATTAATTGCCTGCCATTGTATACGAGGATTTTAAGTAGCAGATCAGAAGAGTAACAATAAAGGAAATTCAAGAAATTAATAAAAACCTGGAGATTGACATCTGTGTGGTGAAGGAAACTGAAAAGTGAAGGCTGTGCATTAGAAAAACAGCTCTTGAAACTGTGTGTGTCCTAATCCTGTAAGACCTATTTGCAGTCTTTTGTTTTTGCACAGCAACAAAGGTAAATATAAATCTAGAAAGGGAAATCTTGTCATACTATGTAACTGTGGTTTTCCTGCTTCCGATGACCACCTGCAGCCCTTTGGCATGTCCTCAAATTGTAAGGTTTTCACCAAAGTTTAGATACTGTTTTCAGCTGGGTGAAGGACCATGCTGTTGCTTATGCATCTAGTTTTACTGTTTGTGACAACTCATGATGACAATCAGCTGTGTCTTTTCCATAATGCTAATAGATCTCAATGGCTTGTGATACATCATATACTGGAGATCTTTGGTGTATGGTTTTACTGTGCTTTGGCATGTTTATGTTCTTACCAAGCAGGTGTTTGTTTTGAGGGAGATTCTAGCTCAGGCTTCACAGTAAAGGAAACTTCTGAAGTTGTTATATTCCGGGTGTATGCAGCTTTAAGGAGAGTTTGTCCTCAAGTTTTCAAAGTGAGTAGCTATTTTGCTAATACAGTTTGAATCGAAGGCAGTGCTAGTTGCAGGTGAAATTCTGTTGTGGTTCTGCAGAATTGTAAAATTAATCCCTCCCTTTTTCTCTCTCAAATGGTTGTCCGGCATAGGACTCCAGCTGTAGTGTGTTAGGTTTGTTTCTGGCTACTGTTTGCTAAGTTAGACTTACCAGGATGATTGGTGAAAAGGTTATTTTTCTGAATTTTCTTCTAATTCTTGTTAGTGGTTATGTCAGAGATACCATTTCTATCTGCTTAAACACAGATTTCTGAATCTAGCTTCAGTTATGTGTATAAATCCATCTCTGTGAAAAACAAATACAAAATGTTAGTGCTGGAGTGCCATAAAGTAGATTTGAGAATGAAAATAATGATATTTCTAATGCTAGATGGATGCTTTCAAAGGTGATTAACATATCTGAGTTTGCTTAATACCAGAAAATATATGGACAGGATGAGTAAAAACTTAATAGAAAGTTTATACCAATGCAGTGATGTGAAGTCCTTGCATAAGCTTCTGGGCTACGAGAGTCCCCTGTGCGCTATCAGCATGCTTCCCTCTCCTGATGCTTGCATCTGCTGTCAGAAGCCCCTGTTCATAAAGCCTTCCCATTGTAGATGCTATATAATTTACGTTTCATATAACGTATGTGCAGGCTCTACGCATTGTGCAGAAGACTTAGTTCAGCTGAAGCAAGATTACTTCTGAAAAGGTTAAAGTTTTAGTGGTTGTTTGGTTTTAGGTTTTAATTTGTTTTGGTTTTGGGTTTTTGTTTTTTTTTTGTTGTTGTTTTTTGTTTTTTAAAAAGTCTCAAAGCTTGAAGGGTGGGAAGTGGAGCTGAGTTCACATCTTACAAGGCCTCAACACAGCCTTTAGTTGCCTTATGTGCCCGAGCTTCTCCTTTAACCTCTTTCTTTGCAAGCAAACTGTAGGCCCTGAGGGCCTATGTATTGCTTCCTATGTTTGCGCAATATTTCATGCTTATGTGCCTCTAATGATAAAACAGTGGATTTTCACTGTATAACTTCTTCTCCCTTCCCTTCAGTACTGCAGTGACATGAAATGAATTTGGTGGTGGGAAAACATCAGGTCTTTGGCTTCTGTTGGAAAAAAAAAAAAGGAGCCTTTGGTTTGTTCTTTAATGCACATTTGACTACAGCCTTTAAAGTGGCAAACTAATCCATTATAAAGATTGTTAAAAGTAACATTTTGGCTTTTACTTATAGTACTAAACTGACTAAATTGGGTAGGATGGGGTAGGAATTACTTTTTTGGCACATCAGGAAAAGCAGCCCTTCATGTAGGATGGAAGGGGACTCTTGCATGTGGACACACCAAAGGACAGTGGCTGGTGTCTGTCTGTGTACCTTGATCTTGTGGTTGGTGTTTGGGGCAAGCAGCCCGCACAGATCCCAGGGAGTACACAGAGTCTGGACATGACTCCGGGCAAGTTATTTAATGCGTCTCAGACCTTCCCTCCTACCTTTGCCTGGCTTTGTTTAAAATGGGGCTTGCATTCTCCTGCCTCATAAGGCTGGTTGTGAAGATGAAGTTGTCATTTTCATGGCATCCTAGAGCATCTGCTGTGCTGTGTGTGGTGCCATGTGTCTGCATGGACTGAAGGATGAGCACAGCTTATGTCTGAGATGGGAAATGGCTGTTCTTGCAGGTCTTGCTTTTTCTTGAAGCACAACATTTAATTTCAGAGAGTAACTCCGTTGTAATTCAATTTTATGTTCTGTTTTCACTGAATCATTAAATTCAGAAAAAGGTTTTTCTAATGCATTTGCACAGTGCTGTAAATGAAGCTGTCAAAGAAAAGCAGCTTTAGTCAAGCTGCCATTTGAATGGTATGTGTGTGCCACTGGCCAACTTCACTGGCTTTTAATTAGCCAGCCATATGCACAAAACCCACTAATGAGCATTTCTAGAAAACTTCAGACTATATCAATATATTTATGCAGTATGTTCTCCAGAGAAGTATAGTCCTTCCTTTCTCTACATTGTTTTCTCCTGAAGTCAGTAGGCTTCAGCATATTTTAGATGAAGAAAATTATCATTTGTCTAGTACCTGACTTTTTATGCAAATTTATTTTTGCTGCAGTTCCTATTCTAAAGGGAGAAGAAAATAGTGACTGCTAATCAGATTCCTTCTTCCACGCTCTACCTTACTACTTGCGTCATTCAGATTAAAGAGGCATTCACTAACGTCACCAAATCTAAACTGTTGAGGCTTTTTCTGTTCCTCCGTTGAAACAAATCTGATAAAAAGTGTGGAGTCCAAGCCTGTTGCCATTCTTTAGTACCAGGACTTGATGGCAAGTGTATCATAGTTAAGTAAGGGAATAAGATCTGTCCATCTGTCTTTCATGGCATGTATCAAGTTAAGTAGCACCAGCTACTAGCAGAAGGTCTAAGGGAGATGGGAGCCACTTGTGTCTACATCCAGTCCCAGCAAAACAGAGTGTTACAGGTTGGGAGATACTGAACTCTGTAATGTTTGATGCTGGTAAAACAGCGTTTTACTTGGAAATGAAGCAGTATGGTGGAGCAGTTGCTGTGTGGAGGGCTGAGGCTGTTGAGTTGACCATACTGCTGTATGCCATACATTGGCACAGCATCTTCTCCTGCTCTGCAGGCATCTTGCGTCTTGAAGTCAGAAGGATATCTGTGTCTGACTGCCTTTTGTGTCAGTCTTTATAGAGTGAATCTTTGTTTTGTGTGATTATACCAGATGATATTTGTTCATTGCCCGAAATGAAATTGTTAATGGTCTCTTCTGTGGATGGTTTGACACTAACGTTGATTCGCTTTGAGGGGACAGGAGAACCAGGCTCTTAGAAATACATAAATTCAGAGCTGCTACCAAAGTGATTTTTCCCTGTTTTTCTGCCAAATGGTTGGCTGCTGTTGGCTGCTGTTGCTGAGACAGATAAATTTTGTGGGGGTAAAGAAGGTTGGACTCGGTGCCTGTGCACATTGCTTTTCCTGGGTATGCTGTGCAGTGTGTCTGCCGGTTCAGCAGTGCATGTACAGGTTTTGCTGTGTGAGTCCAGCAGTCCCTTGGCTGAGATGGCTGTTTAATTTTTCTTCTTCAGACCAGACAAACCCCCTCTTTTAAAACAATACAAAGTAGTTAAATAGGGTATGAACCCAGAACATAAGATCATATGCTGCAATCCTGCTCTCTGTGGGGAAGTGCACGGGAAGAAGAGATACTATGCAAAAAAAAAAAAAAAAAAAAAAAATCAGAAAAGCAGATGCAGATTGCTGCTGGACTGTTTTAGCCCTCAAAGTTAACCCACAAGACCCTATTTAGTGATTTGCTAATGAGGAAGAAGATACTCCTCTGGATTAATTATTTGCTGCTTGGAGTCCTCCATGGTGAGGAGGTCCTTTGGGGCACAATCCCACACTGTGCGGTCACAGTGGATTTAGACCAAGTTAGAGGTACACTCTGCTGTGTGTTGTACTATTATTATTTTTAAGTAAAAGCTTTTGCCATCTAGTGGAAAGACTAGAGAACTAGCATTTCAAATAAGAAACCCAGTAATACTGATCATGTGCAAAGTGCATTTATAAGCGGGAGTAACTCACTTGCTAGAACAGTAGCAAATTATTCTGACTTCTGTGGAAATTAGTTGGTAGAAATCTTCCCAAATAATGGTGCGTTTTGTTCACGTAGTATTTGATGCTGGGTCTCATTTAAGCACAAAGTTGGTGAAAAGGGCGTTCATTTGTACGCTGCTTTCACTTGTTTGGAACTCCTTTTCGTTTCACCCCGGAGGGTACCTGCCTGTTGCTCCCAGGATCTTGGGTTTGGCCAGTATGCTTTGAATGCCTCTGTGGCAGCTCACTCCCCCCACCAGCGGGATGGGGAAGAGTATCAGAAGGGCAAAAGTGAGAAGAACTCATGAGTCAAGATAAAGACCGCTTAGTAAGTGAAGAAAAAAAATATAAAAAGCAAATGATGCAAGCACAATCACTGACCACCTCCTACCAACAGACTGATGCCCAGCCAGTCTCTGGCTGGGGGCAGATTGAGAAACAGAGAAGGTCTTGGCCCTATGCAAGCACTGTCCAGCAACAGCTAAACCACTGGTGTGTTTTCAACACTTGCTTTGATCACAAATGTAAAACAGCACCTTACAGGCTGCTGTGAAGAAAGTTTAACTTCATCCCAACCAGTCCCAGTACAGCCTCTTAGTTGCCCAACTCTCCTAATGTTCATCAGCTCACTGATCAAGAGATGGAGATCTTGTCACACAGTAAAGTTTGTGCAAGAGCTGCAGGATGTGCCTCCAATACAGCACTTTCAGGTAGGGATTCCTCAGCCTTTGCTTCAGCTGAGGTGGTCCTTCCTCTATGTCCACCATTTCATGCTGCCAGCACTGCTCTGCCTGGCTAAGCAGCCACCCTCCTCCAGCTGGGATGGGTCTTCCCAGAGCCTGGCTTCTTCCTGGTCCACAGCTTCTGCCACGACAGCCCCCTTGAGACAGCAGTGTAGGTCACCTCTAAGTCTTCCTTCCTTCCTTTGCTGGACTCTTCTTGTTTCATGGCTGGATGTTTTTGGTTGGTGAACAGGCTAGTCCTCTTGTTATTACCTATTTTTGGTTCATGTGCCAGGAAGGAACACATGGACCTTTCCTCATGGTCTTCCTGCAGTGCTTTTCCCTGCTGCTGCTGCTTTTAGGATCAACTCCTGTAAATGCAAGCTGTGCTGCTGGTTTCTCATGGCTTCACCTTGGGCTGTGCTGTCCCTAAGCAGACACCTTGCAGAGCCCCAAAATTCTCCCACTTAAGGGGGACAGGTAGTACCAACCTGAGTACTTGTCCAGGACTGTCATCAACAGTTCTTCTGAACTTCTCTCCTGAAGTCACTTGCCCTTGGTTTTCTTTGGTTATTGTACTAGTACTTCAGTCCTTATGTCAACAGCTTGAGGTTTGCTGGTTGAAAGGGAAAAGAAGCCAGGGCATCAAAACAAGTGGGTTTAGTGGTGTGGTTTTTTTCATGAATGTTGACAGATCTACTTTCCTCTCTCTTCTTTAAGATTAGTCATCTCTGCTTGAACGCCTTGTATGCCTGTAGTACCTCATGATTTATACAGCAGGACGAAGATCATATCACATGAAAAAAATAGTTCAGGCGATTCATCCCAAGCTTCCTTAGGATTTTTAAGCAGTCTTTTCTGATTACGGTTTATGTCACAGTTGATCGAAATGGCAATTCATTTTGGCACAGGTTGTATCTGATTATGTGTAATGCTGTATATCCCACATTTCAGCATGTTTTCCTGGAACCTGTTTGAGAATATTCCTCTCCCCAAACACATGCAGCTGGTTCAGCGATTCGGCAAGGAGGATGACAGGGTTGTCATGACAACCAGTTGCATGCTGTGAGAAAAGATGATGCCAAATGACCAGCTTCTGGCTGCTTATCACTCCTCATTGAGTAATGTTCCCCAAATTAGACAGGCTTGTCTGATTTATAATTACTTGTCCTAGTGGCTTGCATTTTTTCTGCATTTGTTTCTGAGATAGAATTCATGCTTCTTGCAATGATGCTTAGGTGAGACTAGCTGCTGACCATCATTGCTGTGAATTATGAGAGTAGGTGGTACCGTTGATTATGCTGTAGTGCATGCAAAGTGAGAAAATTTCTGTTTGGGGTCTTTTGTTTGTTTGTTTGTTTGTTTTGTTAAACCTGAGTGTCTTGGTTTTGGCTGGAATAAAGTTAATTTTTGTCTTAGTAGCTGGTATAGTGCTGTGTTTTGGATTTAGGATGAGAGTAATGTTGATAACACACTGTTTTAGTTGTTGCTACGCAGTGTTTAAACTAAGTCAAGGGCTTTTCAGCTTCTCATATTGCCTTGCCAGCAGAGGCTGGGAACGCACAAGAAACTGGGAGGGGACATAGCCAGGACAGCTGACCCAAACGAGCCAAAGGGGTATTCCATACCATACTACATCATGCCCAGTATATAAACTGGGGTGTGTTGGCTGGGGGACACCATGGCTTGGGGACTGGCTGGGCATTGGTCAGCAGGTGGTGAGCAATTGTGTTGTGCATCACTTGTTTTGTATATTCTAATTCTATTAGTATTTTTTTTCCCTTCCTTTTTTGTCCTGTTAAACTGTTTTTATCTCAACCCATGAGTTTTACTTTTTTTTTTTTTCCTCATTATTCCCTGCCCTATCCCTCTTTGGGGACAGGGAGTGAGTGAGCGGCTGTGTGGTGCTTAATTGCCGGATGGGGTTAAGCCATGACACTGAGCAACTTAAACTTGCACATTGAGCCCACTACAGGACATAAATGGGATAAAAATATTCAAGGCCTGTGTTCTTTCTATTGTGCTGTTTAATGGAGAGTGCTCCTTTTAGTTTTGTTTGCCTTCATTCACTAATACAACATGTCCTTCCCTCCCTTCCAATGCCTGCCTTGATCTTCAGTGAGCGTATGGGATGGGGGAGGAATATGCTCCCTTTAGGATCAAATCCTCGTTCTGCTGAAGTCATTGGCATCTTCTCAGGAAGACAAAAATTCTGTGACTTTCTTTTCCTTTGGTTTTGCTTTAATTTAGGCCCAGAAGGTAGAAAGAAAACATTTTTATTTTGAGATTTTAGAAGTTCAGAAGAGGAAAAACACTTTCCCCCATCCCTTTCCTTTTTAATAGAACCTTTTTATTCTCCTGTCTTCCCAGTTCCTTTCTTGTACTTCCCCTTGTGCGCCCAGAAGGACAGCACCTGTAACATGCAAGTGATTTTATGGGCCAGCTCTTCATTATGCTTCATCCCAGCAATGAAGAAAGCCATCAGATTTGAAGCTAGTGGTTTCCCATTGCCTGCCCAAACACTAGGACATGTTGTTGGATCTTGTTGCCATCCCATTCTTTGCAACTTTTGACATAGGACACTTTGGTGCAAATCTCTTATTTACAAACAAGGTGCTTTTCAGTTTCAATTCCTTCATTTACATTGTGCACTGACTGCTGGAATGTGAGCAATTGGAGGGCCAGAGATTGAGAAGTGGATTTATAGATTTAGTATTGGCCAGATTATTCTTCTGGATTTGGAAAACTCTGAATGTGTTCCTGTTTGGACCATTGTGCTTCTAGCCTGGGCACTGAATATTCCTTTTCAGTTAACTTTTCACTGTGGAAATGCACTTTTGAGATGGTGGTAGATCAACTCCTGTGTTTGGATGGTATCACTTTTCTTTGGAGGATCTTTACAGAAGAAATATTGTTACAAAACAGTCCTAAGAATTGAGATAACTAAGCTAGGAGTACCAAAAAAGTGATATCTCATCTTTATCTCTGTACAGTATGGGTATTTTATTTCTTGACCTATATAGGTCTTGTAGATCAAGTACTTTCAAGTATTGTTGAGCCTTGCAGACAAGTGGTCTCACTTGGTCATTCTGCTGCCACACAGTGAAAGAAGCCCTCCTTAGCTGGAAAGACTGACTGAAAATCAGGCACTTCCATTAACTTCAGCAGAGCTGCATTTGCATTGGCCAGAGGCTGCGCATTTACATCTGCTGCTGCTTCCGGGTAGGTGAAATGAGGCCTGTATGTGGAAATGAATCCCCCTAAAAAGCAAAACACGTATGTCCCTTTACCAATGTAATGATACGTCTCAGATTTCCCTGAATATATTTTCTGTCTTACTATAAGTCTACCTTGTTGCTCTCTCCCAGTTTTCCAAAAAAGTGCTTCTAACCTGTGAAATAACACGTTAACAATTGTCCTGTGACATTGGTGCTATTATTGTACACCTCCCAGGAACAGAATTTCCAGCACTCTGATGGCTCTGTATGGTGTTTTTACTGTCTCTGTTTTGAAGTCACATATGCTGCCAACCTTGAGCCCTCTGGGACTGCGGTTCCTCTTAATCAAGAGTATTCTTCTTGGCCATAATTTAGTGCCCTAGCCATGCTGGTTGGTGGGATTTATTTTCACCTGAAGAAGTGTGCATGCAAAATACATGTCTGTTTTTCCAAGTACAGGACTGTCATGGTTTAACCCCAGCCAGCAACTAAGCACCACGCAGCTGCTCACTCATTTCCACACCCCCCCCCCAAAATGGGATGGGGGAGAAAATCAGGGGGGAAAAAAAGGTAAAACTCGTGGGTTGAGATAAGAACAGTTTAATAGAACAGAAAAAAGAGACTAATAATGATAATAAGAACAGTAATAATAATAAAAGAATTGCAATATATAACTGATGCATAAAGTAATTGCTCACCACCCGCTGACCAACGCGCAGTTAGTCCCTGAGCAGCTATTCCTCCCAGCCCCACTCCCCCCATGGTGGCCTGTACGGGCCAGTTTCAATACAAGATTTATTGTATTACACCTCTTGCTTTGCTGAAGAGTATTTTGTTCAGGAAGTTGGTTTGCTTGGCCTTTAGTGAACCAGGTTTGAGGCTCTGCTTCCCTCATGCACAAGGACCTAAGCAGAGAAGCACTGACTTTTTGGTCTCCATCCCCAGCACCTTGCTTAACATCACCACCAAGCTCTTTTTGAAGTGGAGATAACACCTAGTCGCTGCTTGTATCCATTTTTGTTAGTTTATCTAAATGAAAGCAGAAAGTTTGTTTATTGCAGTCTATTTTAAATCATATTTTTTGCTCCCACAGAGTTTCATTGTTGGTGCATTTTTCCTTGAGGTATCAATTATCAGCTTTTCTTTCTATCACATAATGTGATCTTCTTCCAGTCCAAAGTAATGTGTAAATATACGAGTGATCCAATACCTTACCTTCAGACAGGGAAGGAGCTAGATTATGTTCCTTCCAGACAGGAGTGTTAAGATTTGTTATTGAAATGATGCGGTATACTTCTAGTCTTTATCAAGAAGAGATCCTGATTAATTTAGCACAAGCATAATGTCATACAGCTAGGTTTTAGTACTAGGCTGGTGATAAATCAACTTATGACAATGGTGAGTGGAGTATTTGGTTTGCTTTATCATGGTGAATACAGATTTTGCTAAGGATGGTGGAGAAACCAGTTTTCTAGGTAACAGAATTTGGTCCGTAGGAAATCAAGCATCTTGCTAATATTCTTCCATTCTACCATTGTTATAACACTGAATCAGCCCTGATTAAACATTTTACTTAAGTGTTTTTCTTTAAAAAAAAATGAGTAATTATTGTCTCAAGACTTGTAACACAACTTGCTGATAAATTAGAATATATTTTGCTGTACCTTTGCATTCCTGCTCTTCCAGAAAGTGCCTCCAGAGCTTCTGCCATTCTCTTTCCCATCTGTATTTGTTTCTAAATGACTGCCTTTGGTCTTCAGTGAAAGAGATTTCTAGCTGTGCCTGCAGAAGAAAGCCTGAACTAGTTAAAAGCTGCTTCAGCTTCATGGTATTTAGTCTCTCTAATTATGAAATATCCACAAATTACATCAGCAGAGAATGGTGCCGACAGAGTTGGGAACAGCAGCTGGAATGCTGCACTGCATTTAGATGCAGAGTGTAGTATTTGCATCTGTTGTGATACCACAATACAACTTGTGCTTGGTGAGTGTTGACCTTGCCTTACACAGGATGCCTGTTATGAGGGAACAGTTTGTGGCATTGCAAAATGATGGAAAAAATAAATGGTCTCGATTTACTGCACAAGTTTGCTCTGAAAGATCCTGCTGAATGCTGTAGTTTTTAATTTTTATTTAATTGAGCAAGGGCTGAAGAGTAATTCATAATGGCAGCAATTTGGTTACTGTCCTCTCCCGTGAAACAGCAATAAAATAAGTGATAAAAATACTAGTTTTGCCAAAGAGCTTGGTCACCAGTCACACGTGCTGTTCAGTGAATTATTTATACTGTCTATTACCATCTTTCTTCCGTAACACTGTTTCCTAGGTCAGCCTCAGATGATAAAATTATTTTAACTTGAAATAAAAATGTAATTACTAAAATTTCCATTTATGACAGTAAACTTAGTATCTGAACTATCACTACAGCATGGAATTTATCACTGCTCTGTGTCAGGTGATTGGCAGAGGCTGGCACTTGGAGAAGGCAGTTACAAACAGCAATATGTTACATTGTATGGGCTTTAGCCTATGGTCTTTATAACACAAAATGTGTTCACAAAGCTCTCCTAGCCAGAATTAAAAGTTAAATATGGCTGTTTATGGTTTTGTGGAGGTACATCTCTGTTGCTAGTTGTTTCAAAAGAGTGAATTAATAGTTTCATTTTGTGTAACAGACTTCATTTTCCCAGTATTTTTGAAATTTTAACTGCTTTCCTCAGCTATAATGATACCGGGATGAAGGCTGTATTTGGTTTTTTTTCTATTACAGGCTCTGTGTTTCAGCCATTCAGACAAAAATTCAGACACAAGCATTTACTTCTGAGTGACCAGACAATTTCAGCAAGTGGTAATCTCTTCAGGCTGTTTTACTCCTTTGTCTGTTTATTAAAAATTGAAACAACTATTTATACCTTTAAAAAAAACCCAAACACAGAATCTTTGGTACTTTTCTAAAGCCTTACTGGCTTTTTGTGAGTTCTTTATTTTGATTTTTAAAGAGAAATGACTAACAGAAATTCCCCATTTGGTTTTAAAAGGGAATGGAAAGGCACTGCAGGCATGCTGCCTTCCCCTTAGGTTCTCACTTCTGATTACTTCATTTTTTTCATCATTTTCCCATTCTTCTAAAAACATTCCTATCATCGCTGTGTTGCTGAGTCTCTGAAGAGATGAAGTGGAGGCCGCGTCGTGGGGTGCAGCAAGCGGATTCCTCCCTCTGAGTTCTGCAGAGACCAGTGCCAAAGGTTTTTGGGGAGCAGCCCTGTGCCCTGTCGTGTTGGACCCTGTAAGAAGGGTCTGTGGTGCCAACTCTAAGCAAGCTTTAGGTAGAGAGGAAAGGTCTGGTTTCCCAACTTGTCAGGTCCTGGTGCAGGAAGGTGGTGTAGGCAGGAAAGCCCAGTGAAGTCCCTTCTGTTTTTTGGTTTTCATCAGATGAAGTTAGCTTCTTGTCTGAAATCAAATCTTTCATGTTTTTATGTAGTCTTCCATTTTAGTTGTCAAAATCCTCTACCACCTCGCTTCTGCTGTCATGTTTTTTGCAAGAATTGGCCCATGCTTCTTCCATAATAATATCCCCATGAATAGCCCATTTGGGGATCTTCTCCCGGTATGGACAAGGCTTTCATCATCTGTCTTTAGTGAGACAAAACTCCCACTGAAAAATATCGTTCCTCTCTTTGCAACCTGTCCTTTCACATGAATTTGCCTGCGGAAGACCAGCTGTGAACTTCTAGCTATGTTGACCTTTAAGCTGGCAGCGCTGCATTTCAGAAGTTGGGTGGTGACAGCTCACACTTATCTTGGGCAGATTTCCAGGTAGCAGCTTGCCAGTGAGGACGCACCGGCATGTCCACACCAGTGTGGGCAGACCTGGGATGAGAGCTGGCCTGCCTCGCTAGTGATGGCTCTCATGCACCTCATGTTTGGACAGGGACAGAAAGGGAGGTGAAGCATCAGCTGCAAGTTGGCTGCCCAGTCTCCTGTGATGAAGGCTGACTTTGGACTTAATCTCTGGTGTGTATGTAGGCAGTGGAGCCACCCTGTTCTGTAAGGTCTTTCTCCAGAAAAAGAGACAGCTTTCAAAGGTCTGCAGTGCTGTGTGAATGTGCATGACACCTAGGTAGATATACCTCATTCCTGTGCAGAGTTTTGAATCAGTTACATCTTAAAATAGTCTTTCTACTGGTAAGAATTTGACTCTTTCTTGCTGTAGAAAGACAAGTTGTACAGATAGTATGAAACCAAGTTTCTTAAAGAAACCCCGCATCTGCTTTCTCATAGAGTTTAGCTACAGTGGCTCTTTTATTCTAGTTCAGTATTGTTTTTCTTACTCCTCTTGCTTTATGCATAAATGTCTTACAGTATAGCCTTTCAGGAGATCATGGTTTACTGTAATACACATGGTAGGTAAACCAGCCCCAATACAAAAGGATACATTCTTTTTGTGAATCATTCTCTAAATTTCTATAGTAAGCCATGCTTTCTGCATTATCACAGCAATAATACTTTCAAACCCAGAAACTTTATGAGCAACCATGTGGTCCAGGTTCATTGACCTTTCATCAACACATCAGTAAAGAAGAGCGTGGAAAAGGCCAGAAGATGCCAGGTAGAACTTTACCTCCTGGGGATAACTGGGAGAGAATTGGAGAAAAGTTCCTGATCACCATAAATCATCTGCCACTGAGGAAGGATGATGGATTTAGTAATCCATAGACCAGAAGGAACCATTTCTATGTAATGTTTTTACCTCTAAAACCTTGCAGACATAAGAGGGGTTCTCAGTTTCAGATTAAGAAGTCCAATGTGTTCAGTTCTGTTTCCTCTTGGGTTTGTTTCATGCAAGTGGTTTGATGCCACGTCAACAGAATTGGATTAATATGCAGATACCTGCTGCTTTTCTCCTGTCTTGTGGCGGTTACTTTCTCTTCTACAAGAAGATTGGGATGAAAAAGGCCTGAATCTAACAGGATGTTATGTATTGATGTGGTGCCTCCATTTTGTTCTGGGCACCAAACACTGCCCAGATAAGGAACCATTCTGACACTGGCCCATGCAACAAAAATTAGATGCCTTGACTCAGTGTAATGGCATTGAACTGGGTCTTTCAAATTCATAGGAAAATTACTTTACTACCTGTAATTCCTTATTCAAATAAAGAAAAGCCATTGGTGTCCTGTAGTAGGTCTCTGATGCTGCAAGTGCATTTATCTGTCCTGTCAGATTTGGTATGTTGACTCTTACTTTTTTATCTTTCTTGTGCTGGTATCTCTTGTGATGTTTCATTACCTTTGACTTGGACACCAAGTGCTTTCATCTGTTAGAACAGTCAGCAGACTAGGGAGGTTTCCCAGTTCATGCCAGTAGGAAGTCACAGCCTGTGAAAAGGTTATCCCTGCCAGTCTGTCCAGTCCTGAGGTGTGTTTGCAAATGGGCTGGGACACACACACAATTCTTTTTTTTATTTTTTTTTTATTTTTTTTTTCCCCCCCAGTAGGTTTGCATAGCTAACATGAGGAATGGTGTTTCAGTATGTACACATGCAATCTGGCACTATCCATGTTTATCAGACCAGGCTGAGGTCAGTACCTCTGTGCAAGGAGTACCTGGACACCAGCAATGTGCATCTCATGCACAGATGTACCTCAGAGTCATTTTGTGTGGAAAATGCTCCTCTTTGAAAGTCCTGAGCTGTATTAATTGAAAAACAATCTGAAATTTAATTCCTATTTTATCTCCGAGCATATGTGAACATATTTTGATGTATCTATTTTTGCTAATGGCTAAGTTTTCGGAGTAAATTAGTATTACTCAGCTAGGTAATACTTTTTTCTCCCAGAGTGGTCCCAGCTGTTTTACGTGATTTCCTTCCAAGCGTTCATTGACATACAAGATAATTTCTTCTCTTCTAACTAAATGTTGCAGAAATGTTGTTTTAAGTCTCTGGGTTAACAATTTTCTTTCTGCTGTGAGTTTTGTCTGCTTCTACTTCAAAGTCCTTTCTGTTTAGGTCTTCCTAGTACTGCGTGTCATTACAACAATAAATAACAGTATGTTGGTTTCTCTGCATCTCTGGGCCTTCTGCATCTTTGGTTGATTGGCTTGAAGGGAGTAATTTAATGTAGCCATAGCATAACACTTTGCTAACTGTATATTTGAATACATGTGTACAAATACATATGTGTTATGGTAAGGACAGAAGCAGTGCCTATCTTAAAGTGAAGAGAATAACATTTTATGTCCTGGCAACGTTGCAGTATGATTGTTTAACATTGTAAACTGTATGAACCTGAACTGGTCTGAAGCTTTGCCTCTCTGCATAAAAAGGCTTATTATTTTCCTATTCTGGCATGCACTGAAAGGCCCAATATGTAAGTTTTATGAACACTGTCATTATTGTGATATTTGCAGTTTTATGAAACAGTTATTTAAACTTACCCATGTGTATCTGGACTTGCAGATGTTGCCATGCATACTTCAGTGTGATGTTTAGATATTTGCTCTTCACATGTCAGTTTCTGCATGATGTGGTCAAATCATTAAAAGTGTTTTGCTTTTATTTTCCTTTTATATGGTTGAGAAGAGTGCAGTTGAGTTGTTCAGTTGGAAAACAAAAATGAGCAAGGTTGAAGATGAATGGGCTTTAAAACATGTAAGACCTTGGAGTCAAAAACTACATACTTGAATGCAGAGACTACAACAGGGACATTTAGAAGTGGGTGTTTGGGATATTTGGGAATTTCTGGAACTGATTATATGAATGTTGCCGATTTCGGGTATTGGGCCATGGGTGAGGCTTATTATTGAATTTAAGTGTAATGATATTGTCTAGTTTTTCTTCTGCAGAATTTGGTCAGATTAGTCCTCAAGTGGTAAATCAGTAACTTAAGAGCTCTTAAGTGGCTCGGGGAAAGAAACAGTCTGGTTTGTGCCATGGAGCGTAAGAGTTATTTCAACTTATCATGCCGTTTGTGTGTGTGTACGTACATAAATGTGGGTAGCAGAAATGACAGAGATTCAGAAATAAGCAACCATGATAAAACACCTAGTAAGACGCTTGAGGATAGACTAACAAGAAACTTTTGATTCAAGAAAGAGGTAAGAGCAGCAATATAACAACAGGTTATTCATCTCTTGTCCACTGAAGTGTTTGAGGGATCTCTCTGAAGGTTGGAAACAAGTTGCTGGACTGGATGAGACATGGCTCATTGGTATGGTGCTTTTTTTATTCTTTGGGGTTTTTTTTTCTCACTAGCTCAGTTCACGGTGCTGGTGTCAGCCTTCATCATGTCTGCTCAAGTGCTGGTGGAAACATCAGTCTGGGGTGTTACTTGTTTCTGCCTACAGCTTGATGGTCCTTGGAGTAGACCATAGCAGCTGATTAATAGCATGTACCTTAATGACACCACCAAAGCAGTTTAGCTGGGAAGTTTAGAAGAGCACTGGCTCCCTTCCCAGCCTCTGAAAAGCACGTACCCAGCAGAAGGCTACTGCCCCTGCTGGGATACAGTTGATTTGCACATAGGTGATGCTGCTGCCTTTCTAAAAAGCACTGCATGCCTCCACTGTTGACATCTCTTACATTTATCTATAATCCCAGGTAAATCTGGGAATGTCTGTAATTATGATATGAATTGCTGGCCCATTCTTAAGTAAGTAGGTAGGTTTGTCAGTAGAGCCAGTACTTCATCTCTGTGTTGGCACTATGGATGAGTTTTTTTTATTTTTATTTTTCTGCCCCATTATAAAACCAATTGAAAACAGTACGTTTGTTTGTGACAATCAGGTTGTGTGTAAAATGATTGCTCAGTTCTTTTTGTTCTCATTGTTTTGAGCAAGCAGTCTTTTACATGTTGTAAGTAAACCCAGTGCAGGTTGTTTGATTGGTGGTTTGATAAGCTGACTTTGATTAGCAGAAATATATGCTCCGCTGCCATGCATTGAGAAGGGAAGGTGCTGTGATGAAGGGGATAGAGTACACCACAACTCCAAATATTTCTTTATATGCTGTGATTTAGTGTACTTGAAGCTAAACCTTATTAGAAGAGCTAGTTTATCTGATGGTATTAGACAGCTGTCATATTAGAACAGCTCTTTAAGTAGTGTATTTTTTCCCTCTCTTTATAGGCCAAGTCAAACCGGGCTTTGTCACCTTACTTTGAGCCTCAATAACACAGTATGTTTTTCTGGTGTTCATTTACACAGGAACTGTACAACAGCAGTACCAGCTGTGCATCACTTGCATCAGGGACAGACTGTGTCTTAGTAACATCCATTCATTTTCTTTTT